>JAOTRJ010000020.1:12823257-12837146 GCA_028564905.1 Leptodoras praelongus
CAGTAGTCTAACTTCTTAACCACTGATCTACCCTACTCCTAAAGAAAAAACATTGTGAGCATGTCTTTACTGTTGGGGTTGCAGGTAATCAAGATCATTTTGTCTAGGCTTGGTCTGTATCTCTTCTCAGTGCCTGAGGTGATAGATGGGAACACTTTGACTGCTACCGTGGTGGACCTGAACGCGTGGGTGGAGTATGAGTTCCGAGTGCTGGCGAGAAACAGCGTCGGTGTAGGGGAACCAAGCCCAGCTTCACTCAAGACCAGGACCGAGGATGCAGGTGAGTCCTGACAGTCCACTGACGAGATGATCTGCTAAGATACGAAGATAAGATGAAGTATGATATGACATGAAGGTTATTACTAGACTAATGTTTAAACGATGGTAGATATTATTCCCCTGACACCAAACGTTATATATACTTGACTCGCTTTCTTTAATGAGTATAAAAATTGCATTTAAAAAAGCAGCTCCATTAGTTATTTAAATCATACTGAAAGCAGAAGGAACTTCATTTCAGTGCATATTTCTGTAACATGCAAAAAGCAGACATATATGATTTAT
Organism: Leptodoras praelongus; assembly: GCA_028564905.1. Classification (NCBI taxonomy): domain Eukaryota; kingdom Metazoa; phylum Chordata; class Actinopteri; order Siluriformes; family Doradidae; genus Leptodoras; species Leptodoras praelongus. Next base: position 12,823,822 of record JAOTRJ010000020.1, read on the forward strand.
AGATTGTATTATTTTAGATTTAAGAATATATTATTAACTTTTATTAACTTAAAAGCAATTTTGTCCGTCATCCATTTCCTTGTTTTGCCGTCTTAGGATTTGTTTATCTTGTTCTATTGAGTTCTGTATAGGGTAAGCAGCATTTCTTAAAACTCGCCATGAAGGTTTTTACAATTTCTCTTTACACATTTTCTGAATCTTTGGCTCATTTTCTCAAACCTCGAAGCACAAAATGTAAAACTCGACTATTGTCTAGCAGGAGCAAGCACTGCATTCAAAGCTCTTTTATCTATTTCCAAAATTATTCTTTTTTTGCATAAAAATTTCACAATTGCCATCATATGAATAGATCTTTCTGCCAACCGACAACATATAAAACACTGCTATGAATATTTTGGCAGTGGGTTTATGCCTTTTATATTTGCAGTAGCTGGTTGTAAAAGATTGTTACAGTGGGCTAATGCATATCTACTCAAATGTGTATACACACACACATACACACACACACATACAATACAGTAACAAAAACATGTATTTATTTATTTATTTATTTTAACAAAATGCTGTATTTTGGAACACTTTGTTTTAGATCTAACACTCCACTTACCGAACTGGTGAGAACCAGGAAACATGCTTAGTAAGATAAAGGATTATCTGGGTGAAAAAAAAATCTCATTTTTTTTCAAATCTCTAAACACAAAAAAAACATACAAACTGTAAGAAAAAAGAAATTTTGGTCTGGCTGCATCATAAATATGTTCTCCCTGGCTAAACAGCAGGGGGGAAAATCTTCTGGAGCGGCAGATCGAGCCACCGAAATCCCCCTCATCAGTTTCACCTCATGCATCCTCTATTGCCTGGAGAAGTGGCATGCATGTGTGAGGGGCTGGCAGTCATACACATTCGAAAGAAAAGGTCTTCAGATGGGTTAAGGAATGGGGAATATAGTGGGAGGTATAGAACAGTAAATTGTATGTGGTTGATGGACCAGTTGCAGACCACAGCAGCCCATCTGGGATGATACTTTGGCTGCAATGGTCCATTCCTTCCGCTCACCTGGAATGAGGATGCCCTGTAGCGTGTCTAGGAATGTGATGAGAAGGTCGGTGTTGTAGGGACCAGTGTTGGCATGGTGATGGATGATGCCTTGCTATCTAATGGCTGCGCACATGCTGATATTGCCTGTATGCTTACCAGGGGCATTCACAGTTCTGTCCCCATCCCCTTCTTTTGACTAGGTGTTAAAGCCAGCCTCATCAATAAAAATATCATGTGCTGAATTGACAGCTCTAAGACTGTCTGAAACAGACAAGATAATAGGAGAAACAGACCTAGAGCAGTCAAAACACTATGGTGACTCACAAAACACTGGATTTCAGTATTGTAATGTGTCTATACAGAGCCGACGTGATAAAGTGATATAGCCTCGCCCCCTCTGTGTTCAGATTGGTCGCCTCACAGTGCCAATCATATGCAATTCTGCCCTCTAAAGATATTTCAATAAATAAAACTCCAATGAACTCCAATAAATTGACTTACTTGCACATATTCATAGCTCTGTAATTTAACCCTCTCTGAGTTAAATGAATGAGGATGAAATGAACCCTCTCTGAGGTTTGCTTAGAGATGCAAATGGCACTCTGTAGATGCGTTTCATCTGAATTTATTCTGCTGTAAAGGCATTGTTTGCCACCACCACGTCCTCAATCGCTTTCTTTTTTGTTCCGCTGTACCCAGTTCCTGATACAGCACCAGCTAATGTTGGCGGTGGGGGAGGCTCCAAGTCTGAATTGGTAATAACATGGGAGGTAAGTCATCTGTCTGTATTACCAGTCCCTTTGCGTGAGCTAATGGTTTCACCTAATTGAATGGAATTGAACAGCAGTGTTTATTACCCCCAGCTAAAGCTAGACCAATTCTCCAGCTGGGCCCTAGGGTCCAATAATGCCATTTGTTTTCTGCAGTGGCTGCTTATTACAAACTTGTTTCTTGTCATACTATGCATTTTGCACAAGTGCCAACAAGCTCTAAATTAGCATACGTTGTGAACGTGGTGTATGCGTTGTAGTATGACTGTAGTTTTGTTTTTTCTTTCCTCCCAGCCTGTGCCTGAGGAGCTGCAGAACGGCGACGGTTTTGGTTACATCATTGCTTTGCGGCAGCTCGGCGAGCTAGCATGGACGCACGTCGTGACGTCAGCACCAGGGCGCTATGTTTACCGCAACGAGAGCATTGCACCTTTTTCTCCTTTCACTGTGAAAGTGGGTGCGTACAACGTGAAAGGCCAGGGACCTTTCAGCCCTGCCACCACAGTGTTCTCGGCAGAGGAAGGTGAGTGTACAAGCTGTACTATTCACCTCACACACAAGTACAGGTATTTTTATGTACCGCCTCTCATTTTAACTAGGGGGTGATACATGACTGTATGACATTTTCACATATTTCTCATTTAACAACAATAATGGGTTTTTTTTTTCCAGATTTCAGAAACTATTTCAGGTTTGAGCATAGTACTAGCATACTGATATATTCGGAATATATACTGATAATTCAGAATTATGGTATATACAGCAGTTATGAGAAATTTTAAACCATTTGGTTTTTATAAATGAAAAAATATGGCATGGCAATGCTGACAAGGGATGTCATATGCCTTTTGGTTTTAAACTGCATTTTGAAAAAAAAAACATATTGTAACATATTGAACAGTGTTCAGATTTTTTGGTAATCCAGCAGTCAGCAAAATCTCATCATTTTTAACTACATTTTGCACTACAGTGTTGTTATTATTATTATTATTATTATTATTATTATTATTATATTTTTATTATTAGTGATTTACATATCCAGTATGGCCCATGAGGTCTTTATATTTACTTGTGTATATATAATTGCACTTTTTATTCTGTATAATATATATAAATATATATATAAAAGTAAAAATGAATTCTGTGCTGACATTAAAACTGAACATAAAGTAAGATAATTGAATACAGAAGGACGTTAGAGAGATACAGAGCTTTTAGTGTGTTTTAATAGGCAGTTTGATATTGGTTATACCAGAAAGAGCTGACAAGTTGATAATGACCTGTCACCAAGCTCCAGCATTAATTTAATTTCTATACTGATAATGTTCTTATGTGCCAATCAGTTTTCAAATTAAGCTAAAGGACGGACCTTTACAGGTTTCATGAAAAAGCTTAATATCAGTTTCGATGCCGATTGAGGATCGGCACCCGCGCTACTGATTATCCCCTTTTTTTCACCTTTTTTTTTCACTCGACTCTGGTGTTCTCCTTTCTTACAGAGCCCAGCAGAATGCCAGGGGGCGTATGGGCTCGGAGTATTTCTGACACTGAATTTGAAGTGAGCTGGCAGATACTCTCCGACTCTCCCGAAAGAGTTTTGGGTTATGAGGTGTGTCTTTCTCCACCTTTGAAATGAAAGTGATTCATCCACATGTTGAAATGCACCACACTGCACCTGGTCTCCTCACGAACATTAAAACATTCATTTTGGAAATAGATTGAGGTTGCTTATATTCAGGGCAGGGTTTATGCACAGCATCATGTCAGCCCACGGAGATTACATTTATTATATATATATTTATTATCCATTCATACCACTACCATAAAATATATTGTTAAGAAATTAAGTTACAGTCAAAGCTGTGCATTGACTGTAAATTCTCTAAATTCTGTGATTTCTTCATGTTAAAAATGTTCATGCCAAACTGTTCTCCCTACTCTGCTGTGTAAATGCAGGTCATGTACTGGGAAGATGACACTAAGCCAGAGACCATGGGGAAAGTGCGGGTGTCTGCGAATCAGTACACAGTGAACATCAGTGGCCTGAAGGGGTACACTCAATATTTTCTTACAGTGAGCTCCTTCAACACAGCAGGAACTGGGCCACGCACACCTACCATTAACATCACCACCAAAAAGTCTCGTGAGTAGAAGACAAAAATTCAAGAGAATTAGCCTGTGTCTATATACTGTGTACAGTGCCTCTATAAAATATTCACTCCCTAATAATTATTTCTACTTTTGGTATATTACTTCAAGTGTAACTATATTAGAATGAGACACTCTACAGAAATAAAATGAAATGAATTATTTAAATGTCAGCAGATTTTTCAATTTAATTTCAATTAAATTAAAACTAAATTAAAAAGTTTTTAGTGAAAGGTTCACATACACTCATCATGGACATATCAATCAATCATGGTAATATTGGGCTTTCGGTAATTTCTTTGAACTGTTTATTTTGGGGAATGAGTGTACAACATACAAAGCCCATTTCCAGAAAAGTTGGGACAATTTCTAAAAATGCAATAAATAATATCTATAATTTGTCAATGCACTTGAAGCTTTATTTAAGAGACAAAAGGACAAAGAAAAGATTTTCAGTGTTTTCAGTGACAAGCTTAATATTTGTTAAGTATAAACAAATTTAGAAATTGATGCCTGCAATACAGTAAAAAAAAAGTTGAGACTGTGTGTTTACCACTGGGTCACATCACCTTTTCTTTTAATTCTACTTTTTAATTATTTAGGAATTGAAGATACTAATTGTCGCAGTTTTGGAAGTGGAATTTTTTGCCCGTTCTTGCTGCGTACAAGACTGTGGTCACTCTTGTCTGATTCTCCTCTTCATGATGCGTCATACATTTTCAATATGAGACAGATCTGGACTGCAGGCAGTAAAGGACAGTCCAAAACAATACAGAAGTTGTGTTGACCAGTACACAGTTCTGTATGGAGAATAAAGTGCAGCTCAGTAGTGAATATGTAAACATAAAATTCATAGCAGCAGTAAACAGGTTCTGCAAAGTTGCAGAGGGGATTGGAGAGTGTGTGTGGCGCTTTGTCCAGTTCAATATATTTGAGGTGTGTGCAGTGTTTAGTCCAGTCACTGGTTATTGAAGTCTGATGGCTTGTGGAAAGAAACTGTTACACAGTCTGGATGTGAAGGCCCGAATACTTCGGTACCTTTTCCCAGATGGCAGGAGGGTGAAGAGTGTGTGTGGGGGTGAGTGGTGTCAGCCACAATGTTGGTGGCTTTGCAGATGCAGCATGTGGTGTAAATGTCTGTGTGAGGGGAGAGAGACACTGATGATCTTCTCAGCCTTCCTCACTATACTCTGCGGGGACTTGCTGTCTGAGACAGTGCAATTCCCAAACCAGGCACTGATGCAGCTGCTCAGGATGCTCTCGATAGTCCCTCTATAGAATGTGATGAGAATGGGAAGTGGGAGATGTGCTTTCCTCAACGTTCACAGAAAGTAGAGGTACTGCTGGGCTTTCTTGGTTATGGAACTGGTATAGAGAGACCAGGAAAAGTTCTCCATTATCAGACCACCCATGCCATAGATACTGATGCTGTTTTGTGCACTTTTCATTGGTAACAGTCTGGATGGTCTTTTTCATCTTTGGACCACAGAACACATTTCCAGTGTCTTTTGGTCCACCTCAGACAACTCACTGGCATTTCTGGTATTCCATAATGGTACGCATACTAGCATTTCAGGTTGCATTTCTTGATACAGCAGCAGACTGGGTTAAGTGACAATGATTTTCCAAAGTAAATGGTGCAAGACCTAAATACTTTTGAGGTTCAATTAAAAAAACATCCAGTGAACGAGAGTTCTGTAGATGCAAACACCTCATTGATGAGGAAGGTCAACAAAGAATAGATAGACTGGATTGAGCTGACATTAAGGCTACAGTAACTCTGATAACCACTCTATGCAATTGTGGGGAGCAGAAAAGCACCTTAGAATGTATAACTTGTTGAAACTTGAGTCATATGGGCTAAAACTGCAGAAGACCATGTCAGGTTTCACTACTGTCAAGTAAGCTTAGAAAGCTTAGGCCATAGTGGGCATGGGCTCACCAAAACTGGACAGCTGAAGACTGGAAAGACTTAGCCTGGTCTGATGAATGTAGATTTCTGCTGAGGCACACAGATAGTAGAGTCAGAATTTGGCTCCAACAGAATAAATCCATGGACCCAGCCTGCCTTGGGTCAGCAGTCCTGGATTGAATCATCACTTGAATGTCACAGTCTGTTGGAGTATTGTTACTGATCATGTGCATCCGTTCATGGCCTCAATTTACCCATCTTCTAATAGCTACTTCTAGCATGATAATGCACCATGTCACAAAGCAAAAGTCATCTCAAACTGGGATTTGAAAATGAGAATGAGTTCATTGTTCTTCAGTAGCAGCATGAATTCCCAGTCTAATACTTTTTTGAAGTTCGTGAGTGTGATATATGTACAGTAGCTATCTCCCTCTTTGTTGATACTATCAGTAGTTAATGAAGTTAATGCAGAACAGTGATGTTATTTGCACCACATCAGTAGTAGCAGCAGTATTTTGGACAGTTTGCTACATGAATGTTTAAACAGTTCATCAGTTACTTGTATCGGTCAATGAATAGTGTTATTTTCCTTAGCGCCAAGACAGCCGCCAGTGAATGTAGAGTGGAATCTGATTGGCTCAAAGCTGACTGTCCACTGGGACCCTGTAGTCACCATGGAGATGGAGTCAGAGGTCACTGGGTATAAGGTAAGGTCATGTATTCCACATGCAACAACAAATGATTCAAAAAAGAACATGAAAAGGGTAAAAGAGCAAAAAGGTGTTTCTGGCTTTTGGATTATAGCAAAACTGAGTAATAATAAAAAATGACTATATTGGTTATAGTATAATATCTATGGTAATATCACATATTCAATTGAGTTACATGCACATACTGAGGGGTCAATATCAAAATTGCTCACATTGATATTCAGACAACAGACTTAAGCAGCTTGAGCAAGGAACAACATTAAGTCCAGTGCTACTGTCTGACAGTTTGATGTAACTAAAGTTTGTCGTGCTTAAATTCATATTTTGGCCTGTAAAATACATTTTCCCAAAATAAATATTGGTGTTACTTTTGCATTTAAATAACTGGCTTAAATCGCCAGCACTGAATATGTGATTTAATAATAGCTGTGATACACATCTCTCTCTCTCTCTCTCTCTAACACACACACAAAAAGTGCTGCCTGTCATTTTACCGAGAGAGCGGAAAGCGTAACCGAGACTGAGAGTGCTTACCACCGAGACTCGACTATTATGACAATATTAGAACTATTATAAGAAACAATAAATCACTTTTATATCTGTTTATTATTAGTCTTAGATTGAGCTGCTATACAAGACCCTGCGTCTGAGCTGTTACTATGGCAACAATAACAATACTAGTATTAGAGCAAGCGCATTAATATTAATCTGTCCTTCATGTTACTGTGCTGCTGAATGGAAATAATGTACACCTGTTTGTTGACCAGGGAGATTCAAGCATTTAACCGTGCTGTGTTATAAGTATATATAATTGTGATAATAATGTTGCTGTGAATTTGACTTCTTAACATCTGAATTGGCATAATTACGATCCGAGTGCCTTTTTTTTTTGTTGTTGTCCTATTGTCCAGGTTTCTTACACAAGGAACAGACATACTGAGATTAACACAGTGACCACTAACGTCACTTCTGTGGAGCTCATCCTCCCTGCTGATGATAATTACATCATTCAGATTTGTGCTCTGAGTGACAGCGGAGACGGCATGCCCACCGAGCCCATCAACATTCACAAACTGAGTAAGAAGCCTTGTAGAATTGGATTTATTTTCCATTTTACTCACTAGCTGCTATTTTCCATTTTACTCACTAGCTGCTAAATATCAAATAGACTATTCAAGATAAAAACCTAGGCCAGTGCATCCAAGATTAGAACCACCCATATATTTATAATAACTGGAGAAATATATGAACGTCACCAATTACTAATGTCTGTACAAGCATTTTGTGCACCCATGATACCGGTTAACCTAACTAGAAAGCCTTGTCTTGGTTTTCTAGCTCATTAATGGCTTATTCATGTAACCAATATATACATTAAGAGTAGTTATTTGCTAGTGTGTTTATACTGTGTATCTATTTATACGATTCATATTCGTTCTTTTAATAATCAGTGCTGTTTATCTGATCTTTTGTGTTACTGAAGTATTAATCACTGCCAGAACAACATTAAGCTATACTTGTCACCCACATACACTGCGTCATAGCGTGCAATATAAATAATTAATAGCTTTATTACATAAATCACTCCATTTGAGTTATGAGCTTAGAATTAACATCATAGCGTCTGCAGGTTTATGTTTACCATGCAAAAAGAGCAGGTGCAAATTTTGGCATATCCCTTAGCAGGAAATGTAGCTCTGAGCATTTATTGCGACTCACTAAATAAGCACTCTGTGATTAGAGGTTTGTAGTGTACACCTCATATCCTCCGCTGGGCTAAGTAGTGTGATCTTTATGAACTATCTATAGCTCATGCCATCCGTCTCTGCCTGTTCTCAATTCCTTCCTACATACTGAGGTAGAAGCAGAGAAAACTAGAGGTGAGAATGACACAGCACAGCAGCTTCTTCACATTTTCAGTCCTTGTGGATTTCTACATCCATTTGTTATCAAAAATGAACCTTTTGGCATTTTAGAGTATTTGAAGTAGCCCAGAATACTACCAGAAGTGCTAAAAGGCTTTTTGAAATACAAATGTTCTGAGAAACATTGTGCATTTAGATGAAGCTGAGCAATCGATGAAGAATTGATTTAAACATAATGATTTTATTGTGGTATGTTTCCTTTTACAATACAATACAATTAAACACACAGTGCCTATAATTATGGGGATGTATCTAATTTGATAATATTAAAAGTTACTACATATCTAGCTTGTAAACCTAATTAAAGTATGCTCATTAAATCTGATGGCCTAGATACTCCTATTGCAATTATTTGTTCTGGGACTAGAAGGGATAAAAATATAAAGAACATTTTCCAGACTGCAGTTATGCTATTAAAAACTAATATTAATGAATAGTGTCATTTTAATTCTATCTAATGTGCAGGAATTGTAGCTACATTAATATTACAGTATACAGTAAATATATTATAGGTGCAAAAATTATGAAAGGTTTGTTACCTCATGAAAGTGAAATCGAATCCAGTAAAAATCATTATTAGGCATGGAGACGGAAAATACGGTAACCAAAATGTAACAGTTCGGGCCAGAAAAATCCCAGTGGCTGATATTGTTACTTTTTGGCAGAGACAAGCAAATGAATAATTTTCAAATGGGCTTGCTATAACAAGTCCTACATTCAAGTTTGGTTTTGGCACAGTGTCAGATCATTGGAGGAGATACGGCAGATACAGGATAGTTTAAAACTGTTTAAAACTGAGCTATAGGTAATGCAGCTCAGAGTATATAAATCCAGAACACAACTCCACAAATGTTATCAGGGTACCAACGTGGGTCAGGCATGGCACAAACATTATACACTGAAGTACCAGAAAAACAGGAACCTATGCAAAATACATAGTAATGGCACCTATGCACATCATTGGTCGCATCCACCAGTGTGTATATAAAGAGATAGACATTTATGGAAGCTTCTAGAGTTGTTTCTGCCATGAGAATGGCAAGTTGTCACGATTTGGGGATTTTCAACGCAGGTTAATAGTTGGAGCTCCTGAGATGGGTCATAGCATTTTGGAGGTAGAAGCAAAGTTTTTTTGGTACTTCATTGTATGACAGAATCATATTGCATTAATAGGCAAAACAGGACAAATACAGAAAGATCTCAGTAATTACAGTTGTTATTGCTAGGTAGGGCACATCAGATGAATACTTTGCATTGCTTCTCTGGAGTGGAATGCTTATATAGTTCAGGTGTGCATGGTTCGAACTATGGGAACTTGAGCGATCAAACTGGGAACTGGAGTCCACAACCAGTCCCTATGGCCTGTAGATCAGGAAAAATAACAGTAAACAGGAGGAAACATACCCAGTCCACTGGACCTTTCAATCTCCTGCTGCACCTGTCCGTTAGCCTGTGTGAAAGCCAGTAGTTAAATTAACAGACACTCCCTCCCCCTTCAATTTCTGCATACAACTTTGGCATACACAAGAATAAATTAGATGTCACTGACAACTTCTTCTGGTATATCAAAATACCAGAAAACATGTGAAAACATTACCCCTGCTGTCACTAGTGCTGAGGCTAACTTGGTATTAGTCTGACATCATTTGGAGAAACAGTAAAAATTAAGTAGTGGTTCTCTCAGCATCATTCTTTTGCCTGGCAATACACATTTGGGATAGGGCAAAGGCTTTCCCATTCTTGGACCCAGGACGATATGAATTGTAAAAGTGAACCAGAGTAAAAAAAAATAAGGTATTTGTGTATTTGTCATGAATTAAGTCGCTAAGCCATATTAAAATATTCCACATTTTTGTGGTCAGTGAGAATCTGGAAGGAAGGGATCCTTTTATGTCTTTGTAAAGCTACTTTGAGACATACTCCATCATTAAAAGTGCTTTATAAATAAAATTGAATTGAATTGAAAGGGAAGCATTGTGTTCTCTAACCAATGTTGCCACTCCATGGTTGCCATCATGATGGCTAACAACAATAATATGGCCCCTACACTGGTATATGAAGCATCCTCTTCCACAATGAATGCTTTTTATGGGTCTGGGTTTTGTAAAATGGATGCTGTAGAAAATGCCTATTATAGCCTCTGGAATGCATCTTCTGCTGCAGCATTCCAGCTGAGATTTTTGGAGTTGCACTTAAGGAGGTTCAGATGATTTCAGATAAAAATCTGTGAGACTCCTTAAACCAGAGGTCTCAAACTCAATCCACAAAGGGCCGGTGTGGGTGTAGGTTTTCCTTCCAACCAAGCAGAAGCCTCACACTACTGAAAGTCAAGATCCACTGATTAGATTCTTTTATTAAACACAGGTGGAATGAGGTGTGGCTTCTGCTTGGTTGGAAGGAAAACCTGCACCCACACGGCCCTTTGTGGATTGAGTTTGAGACCCCTGCCTTAAACAGATCAGGGCGAAGTCCAGTCCAGGTTGAAGTCCACACTTATCAGCTTTCATGTAGTGCATTTTCATGAGTTTCCCTAGTACTGCTTTCATATTATGTGTGTTGTTCTGGGCAGGCTGAATAGATTAATATGTCATCTATGTATGGGATCAATGTCCAAGCGCTGTAATTCAGTTAGGATATCAAGAGAGCTCAAAAAGCCTGACCAAATATTTGTACTAGCCAGAAGATATGCTAAAAGTGCACCAAGTAACATGCACTTAAAAATTGTTCTTCTCAATTGTTCCTCCCAATTGTTCTTCCAAAGGCAGACTAGAACTGTACTTAACTGTCAATTCACATAGTCAATGAGTCCACAACAAAAGAAGCCTGCCATTACCGGAGATGTGGATGGATGGACGTAACCTTGTTTTAGTACTTCTGTGATGTAGTCTTGCATAGCCATTTCCTTAGCTTGCGACAGTTGGTACACATGGTTGTGAGGGGGAGTGGTTCCAGGCAAACACTCAGTAGCACAGACTAAGGGGTGGTGCGCTGGAAGGCCACATGCATTGGTCTTGCTAAATACCTTTATATGCATGATGGGGATGGAGACAGATGGTGGCTGGAGACATGATTTCAAGCAGTGAGCAGACCTTTGAATTATCTCTCTCCTCCTCCATGAGATGACTGGATCATGCTGCTGCATTCCAGGAGTGGCTGAGCACTAAGGGATATTTGGAGGACACAAAGATCAGGGGGAATGGTTTCAGAGTGAAGGGTGATGGCGTTGAGCATGATAGGTTCAGTACATCCAACTGGACCTCTGTCAAGAGGGTGTGCATAGAAGGGAGTTTTGAATTGGGTGCTTTATAGCTGTAGTTTTCAATAAAATGTTCAGTGTCTCTGACACTGACAGTGGAACGACACAGTTTCCTCCTGAATGTATAATCTGGACAGGTAACAAGAATACAGGAAGGTGTAAAGTAGGAGAGGTACAACTCAGCAGAAGAGGGCTAGAGGTTGATCGGTCAGTGATGCCTTGAAACGGCTGGCATAAGTGAAGATGTGATGGCCCTCTTCCCAATAGTAAAAGCACAGACCTTTTCTCCATCTCTCTCATTTGCATGTATTGAGCTTAGTGCATCTGTTTAATCTCTGAGCTGGAAATAGAGTTGTGGCTTAGAGTTCAACTGCATAGCAGGATGTCAAGACTTATTGACATGTCGATCAGGGACTGTAGGGTTGCCAGCTCTGTCAATATCTCCAGACTCTTGATGGTATGCCAGGTTTAAAATGGGCTCATTCCAGCCACTTCCTGCTGCCAGGGTACAACATTCCAATGCATACTCCACTGCACTTCTCTCTCCTTGTTTAATTCCTATGAGATGTTCTCCTACACTGCTTCTCTCTGAAGAGTTATCAAACACATCCTGGGATTTCTCCTCAACTGGTCACAGGTGGTTCTGCAGATGGACTACCACACTACTATGGCCCCAGATCAGTGCTTTGTTTATCAGTTTATTAATAACAAGTGTGATTATTTTGTGCATCTGTCAGTGTGGGGCGTTGGGTGAAAAGTAAGGAGCATTGCAATTGAAAGCCTTTGGCCCATATTTGTGGGGCATGCAGATAAAAGTAGCAGAGGATCTAACCTGATTGTTGTGTCGGTTCAGAGACAGGAATGAGCTGTCTGCCACTCTGCCAGCTGGAAATGTAGTTCAGAGATAAGATGCTGTTGTTCTCTCAAATGCTGACCTTGGTTTATAAAAGCCTGGTGCCAGTTAAAATCTCCTGCTGCTCCATGTCTGACAGAATAGTGTGTCAGATTGGTGGGGTAAGGAGGCAGACACAGGATGAAGCTTAAAACTTTTTGAGCAGCAGGCAATGGTGTTGAGAGTATACAAATCCAGAACACAATTCCAAAAGCATAATCAAGATACAGACATGGGTCAGGTGAGGCTGGCCAAATGGGATACCACAGGTATGACTCAAAATCAAAAAAGATTTGCAGAACAGGTCAAACAGACGGTGCTATTGGTTGGTAATGTTAGGTAAGGCACACTATATGAATACTTTTCATTGCTTCTCTGGAGTGGCATGCTTTATAGACACACAGGTAAACTTCACTGGCCATGGTGCTCTCTGGGGGATGGAGTATGCCTCTGAGTGCAGCATTTCCATAACAGACAGCTTAAACTGGACAAAGTTAACATGCAGGTTCTTCTTGCATAAGGTGTGCTGGAAATGATTATTATTTCTCTGTGTATAATAAAATAAATTTAAATTAAACTCCATTCAAGCGGGCGGCGCGGTGGCGCAGTGGATAGCGCTGTCGCCTCACAGCAAGAAGGACCCGGGTTCGATCCCCGGGTGGGGCGACCTGGGA
>JAOTRJ010000020.1:13042830-13053441 GCA_028564905.1 Leptodoras praelongus
CAGTGAGAATCTACAATGTAAATAGTCATGAAAATAAAGGAAACACATTGAATGAGAAGGTGTGTCCAAACTTTTGGCCTATACTGTATATAATGTTACACATATGTAACAAGTATATACTACGAGTATATGTACCAGGATAGATGGAAAATTTCAAGGTATAAACTATTAAAACGCGTCCTTGTGTCATCTAAATATCATGTGACCTCATGCATAGTGTTCAGGCCAAGACAAACTTTGCTTTGTAAATATTCATGCAAATAACTGAACCAACTGTAGGGACTAGAATAACTATTTCATTCCAAATGGCATCATTCTTGAATATGACTGTCCATTTGGTGCTTAACCTTGTAGTGTGATTTCATTTTTTATAGGTTTTCATACTATCAAACTGAAAACAAATGGACTGCAGCCAAAAATGAACATTGACACATTTATTGGACATGACCAGATGGACACAACACAACAAGCAATCAAGAAACTGTACACATTATGAACAATGTACACAATATCTGCGATCTTCAACAAATATTGTATGCCATTAATGCTTATGATTCCTGTTGCCTTTAGATATGCTTCTCATCAAATTCTAAATTTCATTCTAAAATGATATCAGAGCACGGATCCAATTTATGTAAGGCACTAAGGAGGCAATAAATAACTTCCACACCACCCACTGTGTGAATGGTTTTCAGTACAGGCTCATGAGCTGTTAGTGTTGTGTTGCTGGTGAAGGTTTGGCGACTGATTACAGTTTCCTCTCCTTGGTCTCTGTGGTTGAGGACACCACTTTTCCGTCCACGAGTGTCTGTGTGACCGTCATCACTTTCACCTTTTTCTGTTCCTCAACAGCATCCTCCAGCCTTAAAAAAAAAGATACGTCTCGTTAATTACGAGTAAGGACTCTTGAAGCAACAAATGCAATTTGGACAATACAATGACCATAAAAAACAAAACAAAACCGTAGGCTCACTTGAAGTCTCCGCCATCCAGAAGTCTTCTGTAGGTGGCAATCTCGGCCTCCAGCTTCATCTTCATGTTTAGAAGAATTTCGTAATCTTGTGTCTGCTTTTGGATGTTGTTGCGCAGCTGTGTCAACTCAGCCTCCACCTGCAGGATGACGGAATTCAGATTCTCGATTTCCATGTTGTAGTGCATCTCTGTGTCCCGCAGTGTGCCTTCCAGTGAAGATTTCTGCAACAAACACAGAAAGCAGGTTGAAAACAAACCACATGATTCGACCACTTTACAAGCACAAACAATGGTGTTTGACTGTTTTATCTATTGGCCATTGGTAAGTAAAGAATTGGAGCAGTTATGGGTCAAAGAGAAAATTCTCACTTGGTTATCCATCACAGACAAATTCAAAAGGAACCCACCAGACTCTTTTGTGACTCCAACTCGATCTCCAGTGTCTGAATCTGTCTGCGGAGATCGTTGACTTCTGTTCGTGCGCCCTGAAGGGCCTCTGTGCTCTGTGAGACTTGTACCTGCACTTCTTGAATCTGTAAATAAAGCATGAACTGTTTAGATTACAAATGGAAAACAGGAAATGTCATGTTCTTCAATATTTTACCATTTAACAGGTTGAATCACTGAAACGTTTACATTTCGCAGCTTTTATTTTAACTGTACCTGTGACTCGTGCCATGCTTCCAGCTCCTTTTGGTTCTTTTGGGCCATTTTCTCATACTTGGTTCTCATCTCCTCCATGATTTGAGACAGATCCTGTCCCTTAGGAGCATCAACATCCACCTGCACTCCTGATTGAGCAATCTGGTTTCTCAGGTCCTTTACCTCCTACGAAGACATAACAAATGAACCATCAAATGTCAAATGCGTCAAACGCGATGCCACATTTACTTTGTGCATAAGGTTTTCAGCGTGCATTTTGGTGATGCAAGACTTCACTAACATTTTCATGGTTCTTCTTGAGGTAGATGAGCTCCTCCTTGAGGGACTCAATCTCACTCTCCAGGTTCATGCGGGCCACGTTGTTATCATCGATGAGCTTCCTCAGGCCAACGATATCAGCCTCCACTGACTGCCGGATGGACAACTCAGCCTCATACCTATTAAAAAAGAATCAATCAGTCTCGGCAGTGCGATGCATTATACCAACGGCCAATTCAACTCAGTCAGGTGATCCTTTATTATGCATATATAATATAAGGGCTTCTAGTGACAACATGATAAGCGATAACAAACATTTGCGTACGCACTTGACTTTGAAGTCGTCAGCTGCCAGGCGAGCATTGTCAATCTGCAGCACAAGTCGGGCATTGCCCACTGTTGCGTCAAAAACCTACAAACAATGAGAAGATATATATAAGGATAATAAACAGAATAATAATAATGATAATAAACAGAATTGGGAAGATCAAATACATTCTAAACATCACAGACAAAGCCGAATTTATTGCGTAGGATCATCTGCCAGAGCAGCGGTTGTTCTTTCTGCTCTGCAGGTTTAGTTTGCTTAGATAAGAGCAGAAGAACAGCAGGTGCCAGAGTCCAGGGGATAATTATTAACAAACGGCTAATTCTTTGGCAAAGCCTGTTTAAGGGGATACTAAAGCTTGTGAGAGCAGCAAGGTGGAGACAAGTTCATTTTTTTCCCTTGGGGAAAGTGAGTATAAAGTTTGTATGTTAGTGTGCAAAACATTTCCTGTTATCATTGCAATGAGAAGGAAGTAAGCATGGCAAATTCCGGTTATCTAATGTCAGTTAGCTGCAGTGTCTCATAGGTAATGGTTATGGTGGAGGCTATACAGCTGCCCTGTAAGCTACATAAATGCTTGCTTGACCATGACAAATTCAATCTCTAGGCTCATTCATATGTGATCAACCTTCCTGGTATTGTTTACTGAATGACAAGCATACAACTGACTCAACATTACTCTGTATTTACTTTAGGCTACTGGCAAGACAGCAAAGAGGTGTGAACGTGTCAGAATACTGACTTATCTGTGCTTAATCATATTTGTCTTAACTCAGAACAGAGGCAAATCTACTGAATATTCTGCTTTCCAGTGAAATAGAAGACATGTGTTAAAAGTTATAACACCGTTAATGTATTAGTCGAGCTCAGTCTAGACTCCCTCAACTTTTTCCTTTCCATTCAGGTTTTCCATGGTTACTCTCCATTCCTGGAATTTCTATCCACAGGAAATCACAAACAAAACTTCTTGGTATGTGGTGAAGAATATCTGGATAGAAATGCCTATTCAAAAGCATGCTGGCTTTAAGAAAGGATTATGGGCCCCAGTAAGGGATTAGTGGTCCTTTTGAAACCACTGCTTCTTTTCTTTTGCATCCTTAGTTATCAGACAATCAAATCTGACTTTCATAGTTCTGTCTAATCAGCTAGCAAAGACATTTAGATATAATAAGTTTTAACGTCCTCTGCAATGTTGAGATGTTCAAAGAGACACGATTATAGTCAATAATAATAATAATAATAATAATAATAGCACATGTCTCACAATCATCTCTATAAAACAAGAAAAAGAAAAAGCATTGCTATGTTGAAGAAAGTTCAACATGGTACAAAGAGGGACAAAGAGACCCTGTGCAAAATTGCTCTAGAGTCTGAAGGCCAGAGCTGTGAATAAAATGTCTTTCATAGAGGGCATTCTGCTCTTAGGGACCAGCAGCAGAGTAGCCCTAAAAACAGTTAAAAGTTTTCAAAGTCACTCACCTTTTTACGCAGGTCATCCAGGATGGCTTGATAGTGGCTGTAATCACGCACAACAGGGCCTTGCTTCTCCAGAGCCTCACGGATCTGCTGCTCCAGCTTGCTGTTAGCCTTCTCCAGGGTCCTAACCTTATCCAGGTAGGAGGCCAGACGGTCATTCAGGCTCTGCATGGCCATCTTCTCGTTGCCCATGATCTCTCCTGTGGTCCCGGAGGCACTCACTTGGAAAGAGGTGGACAGAGAGGGGGATCCCAGCCTGGATTGCACACTGCTGTAGGAGGATGAAGAGATACGAGTGCCACGGCCACCAGCTCCACCATAGATGCTGGCTGACCGGTAAGCAGGCACCACAGAGCTGCGCTGGATGGACACCTGAGCCAGAGGTGCAGAGGAACGCACAGAATAGCTATAACGTGCACTCATTTTGCTCAGCGTATGAGTGAGTGAGTGAGTGAATGAGAGAAATGCAGGATGGACCAGAGAGCAGGAAGGCAGCCAAATGAATGCACAGGGCAGTAGTGAGGGAGCCCTTCAGCTTTATAAGCGACTCCAGCCTTTCTTGTCCCGCCCACAAGCCCCTCCTTCAGACCAATCACAACTTTCCATGTCAGATTTCTGTCACCCGGCTTCCCAGTGAATGAAATGCATTTAACCAATGCGATTTTTTTTACAACTGTCTCCTTTTTTCCTTCCTTTAATCAGGCTAAAATGTCTCGAGTGTGTGGGAAGTGTCTGAATTATGTGAAACAAAACTTTTTGTGTGACTTCTTTTACTTGAAATGTAAAAGGCTTAATGAAAAAAAAGGGTATGAAGGCTGAGTTAAATTTGAATTTTAATTACATTTCTATCTTCAGGTTATTTCAATATGTATTTCCTTTTTGGTTTCGTGAAGTGAATCAAACTTATAAAACTTATAAATCAAATTTTACACACGGTTAAAAAAGTGTAAAAAAAAACCCCCACTGTTACAGTGAAGTATGATGGATGTTATAGTTATTGAGAAACAGTGGTGAGATGAAAACGAAATTAATGGTCGGCCGAGTTTGCTAAAGCGGAACACACCTTGATTACAAACAAATTCAGGTGGAAACATGCTCATGCTGTGCTAATCGTTTTCAGCTGAACATCAGAGTGACGTGAAAGAACAACTGTGATTGCATCTGGGCCGTTTCAACTGTAGGAGACATGTGTGCTTGGGCTGCCTTGAATAAATGAATGAAATGATTAGTGCAGCTTGAAAGTACACACACATGCAGGGACAAATGTCTGGTGACACACACACACACACACTCACACACAGATCTGCTCAGTCATGCTTCCCAAATTCTCTGTTTTCACTCAGACGGGTACTTAGAGAATAAGATAATACCCAGGGATTACCAAGGGCACAACCTTTCAAGTGGTCATAAACGCGTGCATTCCTATGGCAACAAAAACTGAGACTGGTTTACCTGTCTTAACTAGTTTAACTGTTATGTAAACAGCAGTGAAACTGCTTTAAGCAATTAGAGACATTCTAGGCATATGTGTGTGGGGGTGGGGGTTCAGGGGGAGACGTGTTTTGGCTATCCTGTCCAGCGGAATGTGTTTGTTCTGAAACACAGGAAGGGTCGAGATAGGAATTTGAGAGCTGGGAGATTGAAAGAATTCCATGTCATGCTGATGAGCTCGCTCTTTATCCCAAAGTCGTATCCTTTGCCTTCCCTTATTTGCTCAGTCAGGGTATCTGTTGAAAGTGCACATGCTGGTTAGCTTTAACTTCTCTGTAATACTAAGTATCATGAGTGTCGCTGCTACAATCTGTCTATGGGGGCACTGCAACTGACACATTTCATTCCACTTCATTCTTGCTCTTTCTCTCACTTCAAGCGGCAGTCATGTTATGCACCACTATGTGGTATGTCTAGTTTTAAAAGCTTCAGCTTTATTTTTTTTAAAGGATTTCTGGATTAGCTGCTTTGTGGCCATGGTGATGAGATTACAGCTGGAGAGATGGTGAAGATAGGAATATCTGGGACATGGGCCCATGGGCTGAACAAAAACCAGCCTGGTGTTCATTGTTTATGTGTTGTTCTGAACAACAGAGGCTTCAAGTGGACCTGCTGGTTTCCTGATATACTGACAAAAGCGAAATACACAAACACACCAAAATACACAAAAGAGCTACCTGTTTTTATTGGTCAGAACTTCCCAGGCGTTCTCCATGCTATAGACCAAAAAAGGCATTTGTGATGTGGCAAATAGGTGTTTGAAATTTCAGAAGCCCTCAGCATTAGTATTATCTCATACAGGTAAAGAAAGACGGGCGTGTCCGACCCATTGTCTACAGAGCAATTAAACTGATGAAAGAGAAACCTGAGTGACAGTCAGATACACCATACCATATAAGGCTTGTAAGACAAAGGAGTCAGCATCTTTTTTATAACAATGCCTACATCAACCAGACGATTACGTTACAGTTGTGAGAGAAACACGGCGTAGTCATTCATTCTCGTGTGTTTTTTTGATGGATTGATTAAAACTCTTTAACTTTAATCATCAATGACAAAATAACACTGAATGATGACAAACGGTTTAACAGTTTTTAATTATTTACACATTATTAATGTTTAAACAAAAGCTTTTAAAGAAGGTGGGTGGCTCAGGCAACCTTCACAAAATAACCATGGATCTTTTTAAGAGCATCTGGGAAGGCTCTCCACTAGGTTTTACAGCGTGGCTTTGGAGATTTACAAGAGCATTAGTGAGGTCAGACACTGATGTCTGATGAGGAGACCTGGGGTGCCATCAATGTTTCAGTTCATAGTTCATTCCAAAGGTGTTCAGGGGTTGAGGTCAGGGATCTGTGCAAGCCAGTTGAGTTCTTCCGCTCCAAACTCTGCAAAACATGTCTTCATGGAGCTTTGTTTATAGAGGCATTGTCATGCTGGAACATGAACATTTTGTCCTCTTAGGTTTGGTCTAGTGAAGGGAAATCTTAATGCTTGAGCATACATAGACATTCTATACAGTTGTCTCCTTCCAACTTAGTGTGAGAGTCAGGTGTCCACAGTAGTCCTATTCACACTACTACAGTTATACTACTACCAAAGTACCAGAAAAACTGGTATAGCAGTTAATACTTGGTAGGTCCCCCACGAGATCTTGGAGGGAACGTTGCACAGTCCTCATGCTGATGTTTGCTGAGGCCCCAGCATTGAATTCCGATGTTACTTGAAGCAGTTTTGCATGTCAAATGCATGAAAGGATTCACCCAGAGCCTTTTTACGGCCATGCTGCTGTCATAAGTGAAAATCCGAACTTTGCTTCCACCTCTGAAATGCTGTGACCCATCTCAACTATGAAACTATTAAATAACTTGCCATTCTCACAGTGGAAACAGCTCTAGAAGCTTCTGTTATTTATGGCTAAGAACCATAAGTTGCATTTTTAAAGGATAGCATTCACTTGGAAGTCTCACTTGCAGAACACTGTATCTGTGTTTATGCTATTGGGTCTGATTTATGTGTTTTATGTCTTTATAATTAAAAAAGCTCTACCTTTTCCAGTGACAAAGATCTTCATACCTGTTCTGTGTCTGTTTCAGACATGAGCATCCGTGAGTAACATTACCAATCTGTTTACCTCATCTAGACATGATTTAATTCCACCAGTTGAGAAACAGGATGTGTTAAGCCCATCATGAAAACACACTTTTTTTCACCAGCAGCACTGCTAATGGCAAAGTTTGAATGGGGTGAAATCTGTTTGTGTTCCACCAGCTTATCAGTCCACACAGATAAGGTGCTACCTGTAGCATTGACATAGCAATAATTTTATCACCACCACTAAATTAATCACTCAACTGGGAGTTGGGTGGGAGTTATTGGGTGGGAGAATTACACATTTACTTTTCCACTACGGCACTAAAACGTTCTACTCCCTCGAATGCTTTCGCCTTGGATGCACTTGCAGCAATGCTAATGCATTTTGTGTGACAGGGGAGAAGGACGATCAGTCAGGTCCGGTTCTTACTGAAAAGAATTTGCCTACTGACATGCAGTTGTGTCCAGCGAGGTCTTTGTGAGGTGCCAGTCGTAAAAGTTTATAGCCGAACCCTGATTAACACCGAGGTGTTCGGTTTGTGCCAAAAAGGACTCTGTACTATACAGTAACTCTGTTACTTTTGTGGCTATATTTCCATAAATCAAGTGGAGCTGCCACTCCATTCAAGCAGGATTCATGTTGTTTCCTGCTACAGCCTTAGACATTCAAGATTTATTCAACTACGTTTATCTAGAGCGCCAAGCTGAGACTGTGAGGGTGAAAAGTTTTACTCAAGGGACCTATATACATTCATTCATTCATTCATTTTCTTGACCACTTATTCCTTTTCAGGGTCACGGGAAAGCACAAGGCAGGAACAACCCTAGACAGGGCACTAATCCATCGTAGGGTGCACACACACACACTCACACACTAGGGCCACTTTAGAGACACCAATCAACCTAACATGCATGTCTTTGGACTGTAGGAGGAAACCGGAGTAAACCCAGACCCCTCACAGAAAGGACCCAGACCGTCCCACCCGGGGATCGAACCTGGGACCTTCTTACTGTGAGGTGACGGTGCTACCCACCGAGCCACCGTGTCACCCTACCTATATACAGCCCTTGGGATTTGAACTCACGTAGCTAATAGAGACCATAATCACTTTGAGATAACATACTGCTTCTTTTTTTTCAATTCTACCCTAGTCTTGATGGTGCAAGTTGTTTGTGAGTTCCTGGAATTAGACACCTGACCACAGTCTTATTGCAAACAGAGAACACAAAGGGTGATGTGGGTGATAGGGGCTTTCCTTATATATCAGATAAACAACAGGTGAGTATTAAATTCCTCTGAGATGAGAGAATAGAGCTAGAACTGACATGCAGTGGAGAGTCATCAGACTTATCACTGTGAGACCTCAATGAAAGAGGATGAGTGATTGTGAGGGATGACAAAGGAGGAGATTGTAATCTCAAAAATAATAATTTAAAAAATACTAAAAGAGCCCCAAAATTTTTCCTTTCATGACTGAGGTTAAGGTTAGGATTTAGGCATAGCATTGGTTTGCTGCATTAATAATTATGTCAACGTGTATGTAATTTCTATGGAAATTATAGGCTCGGTAGTGATGTGCAGAGACTTGTGTATCACTTAAAAACTGGAAACAACATTCTCCTTTATAGAAAAAGTCCTTTTTTTATTGCCTACTCCGCCCATTTTTCCTTTCGCCCCGTGAAAATTACACACCACATTTAACAACCGAGGCACTTGTCCAGCTGGACGTCTCCTAGAGGACCAGCAAGGCAATGGCTAATTTATGGTGTTCAGTGCTCTGAGTACAAGTCCCTCACAATGTGCTGAGGGGAGGAGAGAAAAGGCAGAATGGTGAAAAAAAGCATAGTGGAATAAAAGGGGCTCTGTTTTCCTGCCAGCGAGTCTAACAAGCCTCCCACGCTGAGCGGCGCTTAAGTGAAGGAGGACTACTGTATGTGTTTGCATGTCTGTAGAAGTAGTTTGTGTGAGTAAGTGTTGGAACATCTTTCATCTAGCTGTCTTTTGTGTCGACTTAATGCCTGTGACATTTCCAAAAGGACTATGGCATTCCTGTAGTGTCCAGCATGTATCTCAGCCCCCAAAGTTGCTCTTCTATTTCCCAGCAGAGCAGCCGTGCTCAGAGAGCTCAGCATGGCATGACTAACTCTTCTGAATGAATTCCTCTTGAAGGATTTCCTGCTCAGATTCCCACATCCCAAAATGGGCAGGGCTGATTTACAGTCTTATGTTTGCAATAATTTGGTATTAAAGAAAATCACATCCTAAACCTGTACACAAATACAACACATTGATGTCGAAATGGTGCTCCCTATCAGAAAAACGTTAAATACCTCCAGTCCCAGCTGCACAAACTTTGGAAACAATAGCTTAGTCATAGTCCTACGCCATGCTGAGAAATCATGTTCAGCTGTTTGGAAGCACAAGCTTTGATCTGGCAACCCTTGTGACCTTGCCCTGGCTTTCACTCTGGCCCTGGTTAGCGAAATATCTCATGTGTTTGTGGAGGGTGGCACAGGTGTATGAAAGTGGATAGATAGTGTGAGAAGCCATGTATCAAGACCTTTTCACACTCGAAAGCTAAATCTAAAGTCTGCCTAAGACATGATGGAGCTGTCTGGGGAATATGGAATGTGTACACATTATAGCTAAAGCATGCGTGTGTGTGTTTATTCTTTTTGAGGAAGAGAGCCTTTTGGGAAAGTTTTAGGTGTCAGCTTATTTTGAGACGCTCCGTAATTGCCTGTAGTTGTTCTCAGCTACCCAGATAACTGCTTTCCCATATGTGTGCGTGAGGGTGTAGGATATATGTGTGGGCGTGTATGGGTGACCGAGTGTGTTTGGCTCCATAACAACAGGAAAACAGGGTTCCCCTTCTCAAGTCATGTTCCTGTCACTGTTTTGGCAGGAAATTCCTCCTAGGCAGGAGACAGGAAATAATGTGCAGACTCCAGAGCAGAAATATTGAAAGCAAAGTCGTCAGAGAGGGTTTTAAGTACATCAAATTGGCTCCATATGTGTAGACGACTTTATGTATACAAGCATAAAAATAAAACAACTGGAAAAGTAGTTTCTGAATGCTAATTATTTGTAACATCTGGTCTGATCTTTGAGTATCAAGGCAAGTGAGGATGGGTCATGGTTCAGCCAAACTTCAATTAGAATTTAGATCTTAATAATCTACAGTTCGTAGTCCAGGAACCAACAGTTTTGTTAGTAGTATCACGAAAAGATTCAGGGAGTCAGGGGAAAGCCAGTCAGTCAGTCATTTTCTATACTGCTTATTCCCAGTTACGGGGTCACGGGGGAGCCGGTGCCCAGCCGGCAACTC
>JAOTRJ010000020.1:13187046-13201122 GCA_028564905.1 Leptodoras praelongus
CAAGACCTTAGAGAGAGAGAGAGAGAGAGAGAGAGAGAGAGAGAGAGAGAGAGAGAGAGAAAGAGAGAGAAAGAGAGAGAGTGAGTATTAAATTAACTATTAAAAATAATCATTTATATAAATCAACACTTAGTGTGACTGTGCTTTGTCCTCAAAATGAGCTTCAGTTATTTCAGTTCTAAAGTTGCATAAGGTAACTGACTGGTAGTTCCAAGCATCTTTGAGAAGGTGTCCAAATTCTTTGCAGACTTTGGTTTTCTGTCATGATGTTGTCTCTGCAGCTCCCAGAACCTCCATGATAACTGAGGTCATGGTATTGTGGAGGCCATAAGATCTGTTGAAGAGTTCTTGTTGTTGCTGATGTTGCTGTTATTGTTGTTTCTTTCTGCTGAATGTACTTTTTTTGTAAATGCTCTTTGAGACAAATTAATACATCAACTCATGACCTAACAACCTAGATGCTGAGGTTGGAAAAGCACTGGATTAACAAAGGTGACTCAAAAGCACACATGTTGCTTGGATGACAACAGATGAAGGACTTTTATCCAAAACATCTTGTTTTGAGATCAAATAAAAAATCTTTCCTATACATTTATATGTAGTCTTTTTTCTAGAAAGTGGATTGTAGCTATACAAAGCATTCACTTCTTGGCCAAAGAACTGAAAGTTCAAACTGTACTTGGGAAGAGTGTCCAATTCTGCCTTTGAACTTTTGATATCACTACTTGTATCCACAAACACACAAAGAGGAGGCTCCCACAGTTTGTGGATATGATAAATCAGAGCTTCACTAACCAGAATATTTTCACACAAAAAGTGTCTGTCCCCAAATTTTCACTAGAACTATACAGATCAATTGTGACAAATGATGATAAGAAGTACCTCCAATGACTCCTACGCATATATACAGATGCATGATGGTTGTGCCAAAAGAAGCAGCAATCATGGAGAACCCAGCCATTAAGCCACCAATAATGACCACTGGTCTGCTTCCATAACGGTTGACCAGTATGCTGCTCACAGGTCCTGGATAGAGAGGAATGGGTTAATGGCAAAGGAGGTCACTTCTATTTAAATCTAATACTAAGAATTTAACTGGTCTGCATAACCTTTTGCTGTAAGATCGAACAAACAGCATAGGCAAGTTATGCAACTGTGGTGACATACATGGATTCTTTGCTTAACCTTCATATTCTGTTTAGCAATGGATCAAAATTCTGCACAGCACTTCCATGCTTATATTCACTTGTAAATTACATTTTAATCACCCTCAAGTCTTAAGTAAAGCTTTCTTTACTTTTATATACAGCAATAGGATATTTAAGGCTGTCGGGATTTGAATAAAATATATAGGACTGGGATGCCGTTGTTCCAAATAAATAGAATTACCTCCAGCATACATGGTAGCAAGCATGATGGAAGAGACCCATGCAATCTCACTGTAGGAGATGGAGAAATAGTCCTGGATTTCCTTGAAGTAGATGGTGAGGGATTTAGGGAAGGCGTATGAAAAGCCGATGGATATGAACGATCCAAGCACTACAGCCCAGCCCCAACCTCCATCAGGGGGAGTGTAGCCGAGATCAGCAGTAACTGCAGGAGGCATTGTGGGAACTTCCCAAACAGGCAAAAAGTACCATTTAGTCAGAGATAATATTATTATTATGTAGCAAGATTACCTATAATCCTTTTATCTATCTGTATGTGAATTAAACATGTGCTAGAATGTTTTGAGCATTTTCCATCTTTCCATTCATATTCACTGACAGTATTTGCATTAAATATCATGCAAATGATCAAGAACATTAAATAAATGCCAAGTACAATGATTGTACGTTTAATATATTGTCCCTTTCCAAAGATAAATCAATCCAAGCTTACCTCTATGTGTGGAATTGAGAGACGGGTGTAGCGAACCGCATGTTCACCTTTCCTACCTATCACATGAGCACTCTTTCTACCACCAGACCTTATCAACCCCTGTACCTCCACCTCTCTCTTTGCTGGCTGATTTTTAACTAATTCAGTATAGAATTAGAACAAAGGGTGAATAATTTCAATATTGTTTTACTCAGACATTAAAAGGTAATAATTGTCAAATAATCAAATCAGGTTTTAGCCTTGAAGGCTATACTATACACATTATACTAACATAATATGTACAAGTATTTCTATATTTTGAATATGACTAATATACTCACTCAGTAAAAAAAGGAATATGTAAAACAAAACTTTGAAGGAAATCTAAACTGAATTATGGGATTCCAGTGCATCTAGTTCACTGAAAACAGGCATATGTTGTTTAAAATTGCCTTTTGTCAATGTAACTAAAAGTTCTATGTACTTCCTTTCTTTTCCACTAGGGATCAGCATTGGGTAAGTTATACGTACTTCATGTGCCTCCATTTTGAGGCCTATTAATGCTAGTGGTTTTAATAATAGTACCTGGTAGAGACCCTGTTGGAACTAATTATGCAACACCCATTCATGCTTCTAAAGCTTGATGCTACCATGTAAATAATTAATGAAGGGTAGTATACAGTGGCTCTGGTTACTGATCCTATGTTTGTCTTGTCCCTGACACTCTCACAGTTTGTAATCTTACTGCACATGCTCCTTTTGATTGATGTTTTCTAACAGGCAAGCCCAAGACATGAAATAGAAATCATCTACAATCCATCATTTGAACAAATCAAACAGATGTATCTAGCTGAAACAAGGCTTTCGACTGAAATTTACAGCTAATGTCAAATGTTTATTTGCTAGTTTACACATAATGTAATGCGTGTAAATTATATTACAGGGACATTGGAATTGTTTGTCCTAGGCACCTTCTGTGAACTGCAGACTAGTGTTTGCCTGGTCCACCTTCTCTATTTCCATATAGAAATGTCACCAGTTTCTTAGAAGGAGCTGGGTGTGTTTATCATTGAGGTTTACACAAGATTTACAGCTCAATGTTGTGCTCACTAAAACGACAAGCCTTTCCTTTAATGCTTTCGGTGAAGTACATTGCATTTCACGTCTCTTGATTTTACATTCAGTTTTTATTCATAGATGGTCTTTTCAGTGTGCATTTTTAAACAAATGAGGCCTAGCCATCTCTTTCCCTGTGGTCTTACTCCTGTGGAGTGCTCCTGGCAGTGCTGAACAAAGATAATTACTCAGGAAGCCATTTGACCAATCAGCTGTGGCTTTACATGCTGTCAGTGGGAGGGTAGCCAGTCACGGCGCGCCTCTGATCACACACAGGCCTCCAGCGCTGAGTGTTCAGAGGCGAGCCCTCCCTTGTCTAAAGGCTGAGACTGTCCTCCATGTTTCATAAGTATTGACATTACACTTTTCAGCCATGCAGCCACAGAGGTAAGCTTTCTGTTTTATTCTCCTCTATGCTGTCCTTTCACTACTTCCATTGACTGTTAACACTGTTCATTTTCACTTATTTTCAGTCTACAGTAAAGGCCTGGCAAGGCCTCTCACACTGAAAACAGGGCAAAAGGGGGAGGGAATGAAAGGGGGAGGAGGAGGAGGCGGCGGCCTAAGGAGGAAAAACAGGCTTTTCTCTCTTCGGTGTCCTGAGCTTTGGCCTGGGCATGTCACATGACTGCAAAGCAAACTCAGGCAGCCATTACTCATTGCTGAAACGACAAACAAATGGCAGTCAAATGTTACACTGCCATGGAACTTGGGCTGGAGTGGGAGCAAGGCCCTGTTTTCCCCTATTTGCCCCTTGTAGTGTCAAGGAGAGAATGGGATTGTAGGCTGGGGGAGGGGTGGATGAACTGTGTAAGTCTTTTGAAAACGGACTGCCCAGCCCTTTGTCTGCATGTCTGCCGCTGAGCCTGGCACAGAAAATGGTGGCACATTAAACAGAAACTGTTATTGGTGCAAATCTGATGCGTCAGTTCAGCACTACATTCTAGTTTTTCTCATCAACCGTTCTACAGAACTCTCGTTTTGTTAACGGGCTTAAACCCGTCATGTGCATGCATTTCTTAAATATTCTTACATAAGTGTAGTTGACAATTATTATTAGGATTGCTGTATAATCAAAGAATGTATGAAAATATAAAGGATTATTTCTTTCTCCCAGAGCATTTTCAGCATTTCTCACAACCAGCCATATGGGTGGGTCAGTGATTATGACACGTTCTCACTGTTGCAACTGAACCATTACATACTGACAGGTCTATGTGTGCAGAGCAAAGAATTGACATCACGTAGCTCATATGCGTGGCTTATTATATGGACACAAACAACATTACCTTACCCCAAGAATAAAGAGTTATTGGATTTGACTGGAGACTCCAACCTTTGGGGAGACTTTGTCATTGTGTATGTAGGGGTTGACAGAATCACACTAATCACTAAAATATAAATTATACAAGGCAGTAAGATTTTCGTAAAGCCTTTGTCTCGATAGTGTATTCGTTCTCAGTACGCTTTTGTTCTCTGGAGAGGAAATGCAAACCTAAAATGAGTTTTAGTTTATGTGGAAAAACTGTCTCATCATCACACCATCAGATAATGACTTTAGCTTCCCCACAGACTCACAGTGCATTGCTGCTGATTCTTATATGGGAGAATGAACAATAAATAGGCTGTAGAATGGCGTCATATGCAAGTGTCTTGCCCAGTTGGAGAGAGAGACACAACCTGAGCAGCAGATAGAAAGGCATGTTATGGGAAATTTTGCAACCGTCCTTGATTTCAATGCAAAGGTCATCAAATTTGTCAATTTTGTTCACTAAGAAAAGGTATGCTTGTGTATTTTCTTGTCATTTCTGTGTTGTTTTCCTGGTTTGTTCAAAGACATTTGTTCCTCATACTAATTGATTAAAAAAAACGAATGTAGTGTGTGTGTGTGTGTGTAGTTTGAGATTCGTCCGCCTGGGACAGCAGATGTTGCCCGTCTTGCCTCTCATAAGGAAACTGATTTTTTTAGTGGTTTTGTCTACAGAGGATACAAACCACATTTGGGGCTCCAGTGTTTTTTAGTGTAAAAAGATAATGGTTGCAAAATATCAAAATAACGAAGTTGTATTCTCTGATTAGCTTTTATACACAGCTCTCCTTTGTTTGCGTCAGATGGTAGGTTATCTTTACGTTACTCAAAGTCTGTTTTGTGAAAGCGTCCGGGTTACAGTTTATCTGAGCCACCAAAAGATTTACTGACGAATTTGCTTTTCACTTGGTTCATATTGTTTCTCTGACATGGCACTTGATTGCTGCCTGCATTCATGGCTTTTCATACTGCCTGTTTACTGTAAAGCTCTTGTGGCGTAGACGTGCAGGATCAGGCCTTGAGGGGAGGGGGAGGGGATGTTCAGCACAGCGCTGGGGGAGGGGAAGCAGCAGCAGCCTTTCTCATTTCCTGTGTGCAGACAGAGCAAGAAACGGAGAAAGAGAGAGGGAAAAAAAGACCTTGGCTCACTCATTCTCTGACCAGTTATCTCCACATTCACAGCTGCCTTTCTCCCCATTTCTTCTCTGCGTCGGGCTCGCAGATCGGATGGCCTTTATTGACATGAGAGTAGGCGTTTGGCTCCATAGAACGTTCTAGAAGATCTTTCCCTTTTTTGTGTGATCCATTTGTGGAGGTCACTGAATGAAGGCCATGTGGCGTTTCGGTTCTCAGCTATGAGCATAGCATCCTTAACAAGCCTGTGGATCAGTTCCAGGACTGGGTTTCCTATTTGACAAAAATCTTCGTCTAGGTCCTTCCGTTGGCCATCCTGGTGGACTTTCTGAACACGTCACACTTTTCTCAAGAAGGGAATTAAAATCTTGATGGAAAAAAGGTTGGGGCTGCAAAAACGGTGCCATTGCCCACATGTGAAATATTGATGACACTCCTACCAGGCTCAGTATAGGCTAGTCATCAGGATTTGCCAAGACATGAATTTTTTACACTCAGACATTTCAGTGTCACGTTTTGTGATAAACACACACTACACCAACAAAATCCCACTTTGTTGGTAGTACTATTATCTGGCAGAACACGTTACACAAGAGTTGGACAGTTGAGGCCTGCTAGTGATCAGGTGAGTTTTACTCCATGGCATGGGTAATGTATTATGCCTGATTTGCCTTGTAAACTCAGTTGACCTTTACCACTAGTCTGTTGTCTATTGGAATGTAATAGCTGCATGAATGATGGCTGAGATGCCTAAACACACTTCAGATTTTCTTTGGCCAGTGCTGCCATGCAATGTGTTTAAAACAAAGAGAACACTCGAATTCTCTCAAGACTTCATGACGCACTTTCTCATACTTGAGTCAGCAGGATATGTTAAATGCTGGGTTGGTTTGACTGAATGGACACCTTCACACACATTTTTTAGACTTTTGTTCAGTCATGTTCATTAGATTTTATGCCTTTCTGATCCGTTTAAAAAAAAAAGGGATGGGAGGGGGGGGATAAAACAAACATTTCAGTCATTTTGGTTGGTGCACTAATAAGAGTCACAGCATACTTTAAGCATTAACTGCCTTGAGATTCATTTCCACCTTCCACCTGTTTTTTAACTATATCATCCCAAGAAACGTTGCTTTTTTACCTTTTGCTATCTCGTCCCTCTGTGGTTAAACTGGTATCTGTTGATTTGACCTCTGGCTTTTTCTGTGTTGGCTGAAGAAGGTTAAAAATGACGGAGCACATCTGCCACAATGCTACAACAACGTCACATCTCATTTCCCTGCTGGCTTTAAAAGAATGCTTGCTGGGATGTAACCAAGCCCCATTTTAAAACTGACTCAACAGGTTTGTGCAAAACAGTACTTGCAGGCAACGCGAAGATCAAGGCCTAATAATAATGGTTGACAGGTGCTGATATTACTGAGCATTATGCTGCTTGAATTTAGGAGACAGTGTTTAATACCATTTAAAATCTCTCCGTTGTCATTGTTTATCTAAAGGGCTTATTGTGTTTAGAAGGAAATCCACAGCACTACATGTTGGCTAGGAGACGTTTTAACCCTTGTGGTTGGACAAGGTGTAATCCTCATGAAAACTCCTGGCCCCGAGGAGACAAGTAGCAGTCACCAGAGAATGGCATCAGTTCACTGTCTATACATAATCCAGTAAAACACATAAAAAAGAATTAAGAAGAAGCCAACAAAAGTAATATGGTGATGTACATGACTGCACATGAATAAAGATGGCATTTTGAGGATCAGTTCTAGTGTAAGATGGACTGGCTATGCTGCACTGAACAACAAAAGTAAAACTCTTGGGATTTGATTGCATCACCTCAAGTTTCTATCTCAGAAGCAAATCTTTTGAGACTCCCATGTTTAAAATTTGTATATCGATCTTTTCTTGCATCAGCTTGGCTGGGGAGGAGATCAAGACGGTGTCTGATGTGGTCGAAGAGATGGAGGTATCAGTACCACCAAAAGGTAAGGTAGATATTTGATAAGTCAGTGGTTCAGTTGAATGGAGTGTCCGTTTGTAGTCAAGTACTATTTTACATTTGGTAAAAATGGGTGTTTCGTCTGGAAGAAGGGAAACACAGTATACAGTGGCTAAACTCTTCACTGACAGAGACACATTAATACTAATGAGGGATAAAATCATACGTTTTTTGTTGTACCACTGAAAACTGAGTCAGTTTCAGTCTAATCATACTGAAAGGCCTGAGAGGGTGGACTGAGAGAATTTCTTTCTCTGTCTCTCTTTCTCTTTCTCTCTGTTTCTCTATTTCTCTGATTGTCAACTGTCATCTTTAAAGATGTCTGTATCCTTATATGCACAGTTCCTGATCTAGGATCAGCAGAAGCAACCATGGCTAGTCAAAAACGGAAAGCACCCAGTCCCCCTCACTCCTCTAATGGCCATTCGCCATCTGACACATCTCCCAGTGGTGTCAAGAAGAAAAAGAAACCTGGCTTGGTCACCAGCAACAATAAAGATCAGGTAGGACTCTATCCTAACTACTCATTTCATTCATTCAAATATGACAAATGTGAAAAGCTTCATGAATTTTAATACTGAGTTGACAGCAGGATAGTTTGTTTGAACTTGTTTATGCATCTTGAGAAGCAACTCTTGCACCCAGAGTGTGTAAGCAAATCTCTTTTATGTACTGTTACATTCTTTTTAGTAACCCATAGGAAATAGTTCTGCTACTGTGATTTTATTATCGCTTGGGAAAGCTCTACTCTTAAGGCCATGACCAGTTCCTAAGGAATTGGAGTAGAATGTAGCCTTGTATTATCTTTTGATTTGCACACACTAGATCAAGGGTCATCAGTTTCACTATAGAAGTGTCCTATACAGTTTAATGATTTGTAAAAGATCTGATTTAACTCCCAGTTAATTAGCACTTTAGGAGGTGTCTTACAGCTGTGAAATCACTAAACTGTGCTGGACTCCAGCCCTCCATGACTGGACTGTTGACCTTTGCTCTAGCTATCTTAAAGCTTTGTAGGTATACTAGACACTCAGTTTGCCTTTGCAGTAGACCCTAGTTATTACTAGCATTCCTGGGGCTTCAATAAATCCTGTGTGCTGCATTGCTTGTTTTGGTGCCTTGGTATTCTGATTGTAGCTTTTATAATCTCCCTGCATGATACCAAATGCAGAACAGCAGATCTCCTTAATGGATATTTGAATAGTTAAGGATTCACCTTCAACTTCCTAAACAGGTTCTATGTGTAACCCTGTCTCTGACAGAAAAATTCTTGTCTAATACTACTTAGAGCTTTTCAAGGTTCTCCCAGAGGGATAAATTGAAGGGTTAAACTGAAGGGATAAAATATACTTATTGTTTCCCATCCTTTTAAAGAATTTCCAGGTGGGACTCTTTGAGGTCTGCAAAACCTCCAAATACAAAAGTATCTAAAAACTAACTAATTTCATTACTTCTAGTGTTTAATTTATTATTACGTTTCAGTCACAGTTTTCAAATATTCAAGAGGTATTTCTAATATATGAACTACACAATTGTAATGTCATTCTGATAATTATAAATGAAATCACTGATGAATTAATTTTAGTTAAAAAATTTTTTTAGTCCTCTTTTACAGACTGATTGTGACATTGTGTGGCCCTGTTAGTGTTTGGCAGTCAGTATCTGTGCTTGGTATATGTGGCTTTGTGAATCGGTAATCAACCCTCCTCCTGGAGACGCCGAATAGTGTCCTGAGCCTGTGCTGTACTCAATACTCTGACTTAACTCTTCCAGGGCTTGAGCAAAATCCTTCTTGCATCTCTCCAGCATGAGGGTTCCCTCCCGTTGTGTTTGCCCACTACATTTAGTGAGGTCCTGTGGTTGTGCCGTGTTGACTTTTGCAAAGCCTTGCTGCTCCTCTTGCCTGCAGTGCCGTGGTGTGTGTTTTTGACCCCTGCTTCTGTCTCTCTTGCCTGCATTTCAGTGTGAGCTAAGACATGGTCCCTTTTACTATGTCAAGCAGCCTGCACTCACCGCAGACCCTGTTGATGTTGTGCCACAGGATGGGAGGAATGACTTCTACTGCTGGATGTGCCACCGTGAGGGCCAGGTGCTCTGCTGTGAGCTCTGCCCACGTGTATACCATGCCAAGTGCCTCAAGCTGGGTGCCGAGCCTGAAGGCGACTGGTTCTGTCCAGAGTGCGAGGTAACTGCTCGATGAGCGAGTGTGAGGCATAGGGAATGACGGAAGGCCTAGAATGTAGGATTCAACAGTGGTATTTCCAAGAACATTCAGTGATGAGCTATGACCAATTGCTTTTTGCACCTTTTTGGTTGTAAACATCGAATGCAGGGTAGATGGGTAGATATTTATGCATTGTATGCACTTCTTTTGGCTTTTGAACTATGGAGAAATCTGCTAAAGAGATTATAAAAAGCACAAACTTGCATTCTTGCTGCTACAGTGAAAGATCTGCTTGACAGATTCAAGCTTAAAATAAAATTTGTGCACCTTACGGTATAGATAGATGATATTTTATCCTAAGCTGTTGAGTTGAGGAAGCTTACCTACCAATATTCTGTGCTACAAATCCTTGATTGTTTCAGAAAATAACAGTAGCAGAATGCATCGAGACTCAAAGCAAAGCCATGACCATGCTGAATCTGGAACAGCTGTCCTACCTGTTGAAGTTTGCCCTGCAGAAGATGAAGCAGCCTGGGGTAATACTTCTTTGCTCACATGGTTTAAAATGGTCTAAATCCTTACTAAATGGATACAGCATTTGTGTTGGTGTTACAGGGGTTGGCATTTATCTGGGTCGATATGCAGCTGTCTCTGCTGTTGTTCTATTATTTTAATTCATGAATAGAATCGTTTAGGATCTGGGATATCTAGAACTCCCCCAGATCATACTGTATGTAGTTTATAATCCTTCCTGACTCTCACATCGTGTAGACAGAGCCATTTCAGAAACCAGTCTCTCTGGATCAGCATCCTGACTACGCAGAGTACATCTTCAACCCAATGGACCTGTGCACCTTAGAGAAGGTAACTCATAACTGTTACCTTTTGACTGTATTCATGCAATACACAAAAAAATAATAATTTGAGAAGATGTGGGCTCTGAATGACTTGCCTCCAGAAGACTGAACAGGACTTTGTCTACAGAATATCAAAAAGAAGATGTATGGCTGTACGGAGGCATTTTTGGCAGATGTTAAATGGATCTTACACAACTGTATTATCTATAATGGAGGTTAGTTCTCATTTCAAAGCTTTGTTTTAAAACCTTACGTGGTTTGTATTTGACTATTTGTGGGTTTTTTGCAGGGAATCATAAACTCACTGCAACAGCAAAGGTTATTGTCAAGATCTGTGAACATGAGGTGAGTTTTCTCCTTAGGAACTGGTATACTGAACCCTTATTGGAAGTGTAATTGTTTTAGGAAGAATCACTAAAAACTGCAGCACAATACCTTGTCTGGTTTCCATCTCCAGATGAATGAAATTGAAGTTTGTCCAGAGTGCTACCTGTCAGCTTGCCAGAAGAGAGATAACTGGTTCTGTGAACCATGTGTGAGTAGATCAAAATCTGTTTTGGGGTTTTTTCACTAGTACGTACAACATTTGGCATTCTTGATGGGCAGTTTAATACTGAATGTGTAATAGGATTGCTTGCTTTGTTGTATGCAGTCTCAGCCCCATCCACTGGTGTGGGCTAAGCTGAAAGGTTTTCCCTTCTGGCCTGCTAAAGCTCTGAGGGACAAAGATGGCCAGGTTGATGCTCGCTTCTTCGGCCAACATGACAGGTGAGCTTGCAGTATTTCACACACAACATTGATATGTCCAGTTTAAAACCTTAGACTTTCCCAGTGGTTGTTGAGTGTAAATGAAAATGAGCCTAGGATCAGGTTTATATATTGTCATTTCATTCGATTTGTCTTTTTTTTTTTTTTAGAGCCTGGGTGCCCATTAACAACTGCTACCTCATGTCAAAAGAGATTCCCTTCTCGGTGAAGAAGACCAAGAGCATTTTCAACAGTGCAATGCAAGAGATGGAGGTTTATGTGGAAAATGTACGCAAGAAATATGGGGTATTTAATTACGCCCCATTCAGAACACCATATACACCCAACAACGTGTTCCAGATGCTGGTGGACCCAAGTAATCCCAGGAAAGGTACGGTCATGCCAGAGAAACAGGACAAGGTCAAGTTCAACTTTGACATGACTGCATCTCCCAGGACACCCCTGGGCAAGAGTGTGGGACACAGGTTGAGTGATATGCCCCGCTCTCCAATGAGCACCAATTCCTCAGTCCACACAGGGTCAGACCTTGAACTGGATGCATCAGAGAAAGGAACAAGAATCCCATCTAGCCACTATAGTACAGGGGAAGACTCTATGGATTGCTCAGGTTTGTCTTATGTTGTTACTTAATAGACTGATATATGATTATCTCCTGCACTCAATACTCTTTATAGGGAATATTAACAAACATTAGATTTTTTTTGTTGATCTCAGCATCACCAGCATGTCCGAAAACCACAGGTAGCCCAAAATCTGTCCAAGGAACACCTCTTAAACAGGAGAGAACGCAGAATACAGGCAGCATCCTCAACCTCAATCTTGGTGAGCTTTACAAAATGGCTTTGGTGGTCAGCTTATGAACCCAGATTTCATTAAAGGGTTGTTTGTGGCAATGCATATTGTGAGAAAGGTCCTACACAAAATAAAATGTCAAAAGATCATCAATGCTGTTTAGAAATGTCCTCTAGCCAGTTTATTAGATGCCTGCTATTGCAAAGTGGGGATGATTATTGGCTGTGCTCTCAGACCGCATTAAGGCAGAAATGGACCTAAAGGAGCTGAGTGAGACTGTACAGCAACAGCAGCAAGGCCCATCTGTACTCCTGACCTCCCCGAAGAAACCCACAAGAAGTCTGGATAAGACCATAGAGAGCTGCAAGGCCCAACTAGGTATGACACACATACCATACCATTTTAGGTACAGCTTTTGTTATTGATGGTTGTTGAGTTCTGGATTATTGAGTCAGTCCAAAAAAGATTTTCTGCTGTAGCAGATTCTCCAAGACGCTCAGTAAAACGTACCAGCTAATTACTGTACAGTACGATGCAGAAGTCTTTCAAAGTTGTACCTAAAACAATAGGATGCCTAAGACTTTCAAACAGTACTGTACTGTATCATACCATGTGATATATATAGCACAAGCATTCATTCTTACAGATATATAAATTGTGTAACTGTCTCCTTATACTCTGTGTAGGCATTGATGAAATCTCTGAGGATGTGTACCAAGGCGTGGATCAGAGTGACTCTGATGATTCTGACAAGTCTGACTCCAGCGACAGCGAGTACGGAAGCGAAGAGGAGCAGGAGCCAACGAAGAACGAAGACCGCGAGGATCCCGATGTCAAAAACAAAAAAAGACCCAGACCTGCGTCTTCACAACCACACGGTAACAAGAACCAGTCTCAAAATGTAACTGAGAAGGTGGCCCCGGAACCTCCCCTAAAAAAGAAAGCCAGTAGTGTTTCAGAGAAGGAAGACAAGGAAAAGCCTAGGGCCAACCAACAGACACAGGCGCAGAGAGAGAGGCTTTCAGCTGGGCAGGAAGGAAAGGCTGGAGCTGTGGATGCAGATTCAGACTCGGAAAGAGAACTTGTGATCGACCTTGGTGAAGACCAGGGAGGAAGAGAGAGGAAGAAACCGAAGAGGGAGACTTCAGCAATCTCCAACTCTATAAACAAGGACAATGCAGCTGTCAAAACTGAAGGTGCCGTGTCTCTTCTAAGTGTGTCACCATATAGATTTACATGTATTAAGATTTTTTCTTGTTCACATGTCCTTCCACACACACACATCTCAGACAGCACAATTATAATCCTAAAAAAGCACACTCTCTATTATAGCTGGAAAAAAGGATGCTGTACTTATGTAATTATGACAATTCACATTTTTAGAAGTTTACTAAAAAAATCTTCTGTATTAACCATAATAATATTAGATGGAAACGTAATTAGTTTGTATCTCTATATATCTCCTCAGGAAAGGCTCTGCCTTCTGCCAGCCCATCAGTCTCTCCATCCTCAGTAACCTCTGCTTCATCCTCCAACCCCAGCACAACTCAGCCAGTCCTAAAGCCACCAAACACCACCTCTGCCCCTTCCGTCACCTCCGCCAGCAGCACCTCTGCACCAACAACTGCTTCTGCATCCAATTCCTCTATGCCCTCTGTGGTAAAGAAACAGCGCCCTCTGCTGCCCAAAGAGACGGCCCAGTCTGGTCAGTCATCTGTGGTTTGGAACCAGACTGGGAATAAGATCCAGACGTCTTCTCCAAAGTGGCACCTGCAGAAGGTTCCGAAGCAGCAGCAACATGGATCACAGTCTCAAAGCCCAGTGGCTTCCAGCAATTCCAGCACCCGCTACCAGACCAGGCAGTCTGTTAAAGGTAAATGAAACCTCCTCTTCCACATGAGACAAATAAATGTCTGTTGCATGAACCCTAAAGTATACACTTAACTTTACCTGTAAGAAGACACGCTGGTGGTCAGGGTTGGTGTGGAAGATACACTCCTGAACGAAATCTTAAGACCAGCTAAAAAAATGGAAGAATTTGCATTTTGCACCACTGGATCTTGAGAAGGTTCTAAGCAGA
>JAOTRJ010000020.1:13369327-13379780 GCA_028564905.1 Leptodoras praelongus
ATAAATTGCAATAACAGGCTCCCGAATAGAGCAACAAGTAAGCGGTGGTCCTGTAATCTGGAGATCATGAGTTTGAGTCCTGATGATGCCAGAGTGAAAATAGCCTTACTTCTGGCCTACATGTCTTTGTAGAAAGTAGAAACATAATACATTTATGGCCTTTAGCAGACACCTTTATCCAGAGTGAATTACATTTACCTCATTTATACAGCTGAGGGTTAAGGGTCATGCTCAGGGGCCCAACAGTAACAGCTTGGTGGTGGTGGGGCTTGAACCCCCAACCTTCTATTCACTAACCCAACACCTTAACCACTGAGCCGCCCCTGCACCCGAAGTAATATTAATAATAGAAATGCAACACAACCCCCTAATTAAAAGTTAAGGGCTGATATCCTGAAGTTTTAAGGATTTTGTTTACCATAATCAGCCTTACTTTACTTAACCTTTACTTAATGAAAATGAAGGGGTGACCTTTTTTAAGGAGTCAAGTGAATTAAGGGGTAAGTCTCAAAAAATAAGGGGAGATGCCAGTTTTACCCCGTCATCTGAGAATCATGCACAGTACTACTACTAAACAAATTAACTCATTTAAAATGAGCCAATCAGAACATGTTAGCTAACTTTAAATGAGTTACACACAGCAACACGTTCCCCAATTAATAATAGGTGCTAGATGGGGCCACCTACTTCACGTGATCGGATTTCCAGCCCCATGACTTCACCTTTATGCCACAACGTCACACCCACCCAACCAGCTTTCAACCAGTTTTGTCAATGTCTTACCCTGGCTCCAATACCAGAGTGCTTATTTACTTGTTGTTCCATGACATTGTTTACCTAGTACATTGGAAGGGAAATTTGGCTTTTCTTAGGCTACCCAAAAAACCCCAAGGTGCAGCAGATCAGTGCAGAATCGGTGTGGACCACCATTCTCCTTTATCGATTGTGTGATTACGGTTTGCCATTGCCATTAAATTTAGCGTCTTTCAAAAACCACAGGATGGAGATCGACACCCTGCAACCACACCCCCTCCCTTCCTCCACCCCCCCATCCACACACACTTTAACAGAGAGAGTACGCTGACATTGAAAAGACTGGCAGCATTCAGAAAAGAAAAGGGTTGACACAAATGAAACAAAGCAAAGAACAAAAATCTCAAAAAGGATCAATGGTGCTACCATTGTTGTTTTTCTGGAAGCTTTTACTGATTGTCTTTTATTTCAGCGGATCTCTTTTCAGTACCGTACGTTTCTGTTAAGTGTTTTTCGATGCCAATGTTCTATTTTTCGGCTGTATATTTATTTATTTATTTATTTATTTATTTTTAAATCAGTGCTGAGTTAATTTTTTTTTTCAGTGCCAAAATGAACGTCTCTGATTCAGCTCCATATGTCTTTCCTTCTCCCTTTTTTCTGTGCATGGATACCATGTCCTGTGGGTTCTGTGTTTACCTCTCTTTCGCTCCCTCTCCTCCTCGTCCTCTCTCGTTCGTTATGGTTGTCCTACTCTCCAGTCGACTCTGGCTCTCCTCATGGGCATTTCGCTTCTTTTTGTCACTCTGTCTTGTGCCACGCTAATTAAACTCTTATTTCTTTGCATACTTTTTTTCCTCATGTGAGTCCTTTGTCTTTCAGACTGTACGTTTCGTATCATTATACCTAAGATCACCTACTTCACTATTCAAATACCTGGATGCCTTGTCCTGTCTCACAGCCTGTACCTGACTGTCCACATGACCCCCTGTCTCCTGTGTCCTTCGTTACCTGTCGTTCCTGTACTCCATTCCTGTTTTGTTATATTGTTTGATTTTTGATTCCTTCATTAACTTGCTCATGCATGCAACAGCCCAACATTAGGGACCAAGCAGATGTCCCAGTTCAAGATGCTCACTTGTGCAAAGCTTTGGAGAGCAACAGCAATACAGACAGCAACAAAGACCATATGACAAACCTGGCGGAGACCAACTGTGCACTGGTAGGTGCTCAAACAAACTACAACCAGCTTCTGATAATGATCAAAAAAAAGCGAATAGAGATGTATGCGGACTACAGATATATGAACTGGGTGTCTGTGTTGCGGCTTCTGTTGAACGGGGTTGCACAGAGCAAGGGCACTCGCATATACACACAGGATTGTGGGTTTTCTAAATAAATAAAGCCCAAATAATGCCACAGTCTTGCATTAACCTTCATGTTAAAGGTAAAGCTGCCATAGACACCCCTGTGAAGAATATAAACTATACACTTCCTTTGGTGTCTTTAGTGTTACAGTAAAATCCTAATAAGAGTAAGAATTGAGGGGAAAATTATAAAGTAACCCTGCATCTGTGATTGATTGAGCAGCACACCTCATCGTGATTTATTCCTCACGTTGATGCATTATTGCATTATTTCCTAAAGTCTGAGCCATTCACCAACCCTCTCAGCTATTCTTGCGACGAACCCAGATATATACAGTCAGCGTGCTGACACTACACTGACACTGCCTTGGGTAATGTTAGTGCCGGCGGTGCAGTGTAGAATAAACAACACCGGGGCCTTAAAAAGCCAAGCAGAAGAGAGGGGGAGGAAGAGGTGTGTGATTTAAAGCATCAGTAATGTGTCTCTGTGGGAGGCTTGTAAGAAGTTTATTTCCTCTGTTTAGCTTAAAGGTTCGTTAAAAAGAACGAGCAGTGTAAAATGTAAGCCTTCTGTGCTGGAGCGGGTTCAGTCACGGTGAGGCAGATATGACACAGCATTATGGAGAGAAAGAAAGAACATATTCTCACAAAAACTGAATCATTGTTATAAATATCCAAGCATTGTCCAAGCATGCCTTCCAGAATACAGTACACACATTTCCCTTTGGGATTAATGAAGTGATCCATCCATCCATCTATCCATATTCCCACCCACCCATCCATACATCCATACACCCACCCATTCATTGATCTACCCACCCATCCATCCATCCCTTCATACACCCACCCACCCAACCATCCATCAATCCACCCATCCATCCAAGCATACATCTATCCATCTATCCATACATCCATCCATTCATCCATCCACCCACCCATCCATCCATGCATCCGTCCATCCATCCATCCATACATCCATCCACCTATCCATCCATCCATTCATACACCCTCCCACCCATCCATCCTGGCACCTACTCATCCATTCCCCCACCCAACCACCCACTCATCCATCCATCCCCCGGTTTATTAATCTGTAGTGACACCCATGGTTGGTGTAATGAGACTGCATTGTGTTCCCTGTCTGTTATGTACAAAACCTGTCTATAAGCCTTAACATGCATCATAAGCAGCATGCATGTGGAAACATACAAAGTGCATTTTTCCTCTCGGACATATTTATGTAAGGGAGGATCACACAAAAAGTAGGAAGCTAGGACCCAAATAAAGGTGGATATGTGCAGCTGATTCTCTAAATTTTGGGCACTGTCAGCACACTGTCATTTTAATTTTTGACCATACAATATGAGAGAATATAATATGAGACCATTTCAGGACAATGATGAAAGAAGTATTTAGGGAAACTGTGTCTTGTAATAGTGCCTGTCAGCTGGACTAGGTTTGGTGCACAGACACGGCAAGCTTGATCAGAACCCAGATCAGAATGTTAGAGATTTTCATATTGTATTGGGATGGCCTTATAAACCTTCCTAGACTGATGAGCAGCAACAATTGCTCTTCTGTGGTCATGGCTAATGTCCTCTCTTCTTGGCATGGTGTAGACACACAGAGTCCTCCAGAACATAAAATTGCCAAAAGTTCTGCTTTTATATACACCAATCAGCCATAACATTAAAACCACCTCCTTGTATCTACACTTTTTATCAGCTCCACTGACGGTACAGGTGCACAGGTGTAGTTTTACAGATAGATACTGTAGTCCATCTGTTTTTCTGCAGACTTTGCTAGCCCACTTTTGTGCTGTTCTTCAGTGTTCAGGACCCCCGCAGGATCAGGAGCAGGAGCAGGTATTATTTGGGTGGTGGATGACCCTGGGTGGTGGATGGCTCTGCAGTGACCCTGATGTGGTGGTGTTGTGTTAGTGTGTGTCGTGCTGGTACAATTGGATCAGACACTGCAGTGCTGCTGGAGTTTCTAAACCCCTCAGTGTCACTGCTGGACTGAAACCAAAAGACATCAACCAAAAAATCCAGCCAACAGTGTAAAGTGTAGTGTCCTAAATCTTTATGGCATTCCTCTCAGAGCTACAGTAGTTCTTCAATACTTATGACTGGATTTGTAGACTGCCATGGGCCTGTATGCTAAAAAGCCTTCATGTCCCTCCGTAGCTTCTGGAGCAGGTACGTGAGCTTCAGGCTCAGCTGTGTGAGGCAAAGGAGAAGATTGAGAAAACTCAGGAGGAGCTTGCACTGGAGACTCAAGCTCACCATGATTACATACAATCCTGCTCCCAGAAACTCTCTCAGGTAAGTCTAATGCTCAAGCTGCCACATAAATCAGATTAAGTTGCAAAAAAGTTGCAGAAAAACACAACCATGTTTACATCTGGAAAATGCTAGGAGTAGCATTGCTGTTTGTGGCACAGTATTGTAATTTATGAAATCAGCCTGACCTTGGATGTTAACACAAAACAGCATTAAGTTAAAAAGAATATTAAGAAAAAGTAAAGAAGTAGGACCAAAAAGTGCAGACTACATCACATATGAAGCACTCTACAGAGGTCTTCTTCATGTGAATGAAGGTGACTGATGGTGTGAATCTCTAGCACAGCAGTTTTCACAGGTATTAATTGATTTTCCCTCATCCTTTTTTTGGTCTCTTGCTCTCACCTTCCTTGTCTGCTATTTCTCAGCTGCAGGAGGAGCACAAGAAAGTGCTGGTGCAACGGGATTTCCAGCTGCAGAGCATGAGCCTGCAAACACGGCTGCATCATAAGTTTTGGAGCCAGGAGAGGAACGTCTTGGTGCAGGAGTCCCAGCAGCTCAAGCAGATCCTGCTGCTGGTTAGTCTCAAGCTACGTTGGCTGCTCAAGCAGTGGAGGCTCAGCAAGAAGTTTGATGCAGAGGGCAAAGATATGTTGCAGGTACTAAGAGGCATTTTAGATAATGCTTGTCTAAAGTGGGAGGCACAGTAGGGCAAGGGGGCACTCTGAGCTTGTGTGCATGGGTTTTCCTGGGAGTTCCTCCCACCTCCAAAAACATGGCAGTAGGTGGACTGGCTAAGATAAAGTTCCCCTAGCAGTTACTTACATCACCATACTGCTAAGTACTTCTTTTGTGATGCTTTTCAAGACATTGTTTCAGTTGCTGTTTGTTTTGGGGGGTTTCTCCCTTCAGTCTCCTGTTCAGAAGATGAAATGCATGCTGGGTTAAGTTCTGGTGATTGACTTGGCCTGTCCAAAACCATTTCTCCTTAATGAAGTCCTTTGTTGTATTGGCAGTAGGGTTGCAAAGGGGCGGAAAATATCCAGTAAATTTTTTTATATATTTATATAATCTTTTATATAGACTTTATATAATCTTCAGGCTCAATTGTGTAGCTTCAATAGTCTTGTGCTTTGGGCTCAAAAGTGTGGCCTCCAGGGTTTAAGCAATCATCCGTGCATGCGATGGAGGAGTGCACAGTGCATGCAGGGGGCGTGGCCTCAGTAATCTTGCAGTAAGCAGTGCTGTGTGCATGTGATTGAGGAGTGTACTTGCATTAAATCTGGTTGTTTTAGCCAAGATTATGCTACAATATATTTTCACCAACTATATTTAAGTTCCCTGTTGAGGGCCAACCTTCAATTTCTGTTTTATTCCCATAAATTCATTGTCTTTCTACATGATGACCCATCCCATGCCAATGGCCCAAGCCATTACACTATCTCCACCATACTTGAATGATGAGCTCATATGTTTTGGCAGATCTTGAGTGGATCCTTTCTTTCACCACGCTTTGGACTTTCCATCGACTTTAGTAGAGGATCATGTTGGTTCTACAACCTTTGTGTATTTATTTGCA
Source organism: Leptodoras praelongus (assembly GCA_028564905.1). NCBI lineage: Eukaryota > Metazoa > Chordata > Actinopteri > Siluriformes > Doradidae > Leptodoras > Leptodoras praelongus. Next base: position 13,375,309 of record JAOTRJ010000020.1, read on the forward strand.
AATTCCAATTTGGTCTTCTAAATCTTCAAAATCTAAATCTCTTGAAGTCTTCGTCACATCGAGGATTGTCATACATCCACGCCTGCCTTGTGGACGTCCTTGGTGACGTCACTGAATGTTGTTTTTGCCTTTTTCTTCACAGCTTTCACAATGTTCTTCATTAACTGTTTCTATTTTCTTTGGCCAACTGTTTAATACCTGCATGTTAGTACATCAGTGGTATCTTTATTTTTCAGGACATTCCAAATTGGCATATGCCCAATGCTTTTGCAATAGGTCTGATTGATGTTCCTACTTTTTCTCAGCTTCAAAATGGCTTGTCTTCTTATTGGATTATCCTTTTTTTAACAACAAACGCAGTCTCCAGCCAAGAGTCAACATTCTAAATCTAGCGGGCACACCCAAGCAACAAGAAACACCTCTCAGACACATGAAAGCTGGAATTCTGATCTATTGTCTCATATATCTCAAACCCAAATATCTTCTTTGTGTAGTAAAAAAAAAGTGGTCTTGCCATTCCAATAATTTCAAAGAGGACTGTATGTACACTAACTTAAGTACAAGTGCAACTACAAATACAGTATGTGTTGGGTCAGACTGCAACCCTCTCTGAGCTTCATCAAAATTCTCATACCCTTTAGCACACACTCCCTCACTCACACCGCTAACTCTTGGATTCTGTCTTACAATCATTCCCTCCTTCACATCACACACGTTACTCTCAGCCTCAGACGCTTGCAAAAGCCTAGTGAGGGTGACGTGTTGAAGGCTTGGGAAACTGGCTTTGAGAACTCAAAAATGGGTATTTTGTTTCCTGTTTAAAACCTGCTTTTCAGCTCTTTCACTTTTAACACATGGACGTGCGCTACACACAGTCACGTACACACATGGCCCACATGGTGTTCAGCTTTCCTTACAATCCTATTAAAACACAAAAAGACACACAGATAACTTCAAAGTAATAAGCCACAGATGAGACTCATCTCGTGTTACCGGCTGCCTCCACCTGCTCCTCTGCCCCCTGCTGCCACAACGCTCTATCTTTTGTATTTTGAAGAGATGCTGATGGCAGCTTCTTCTAAACGTGCTTCTGAATCTTTTCTGATAAGGAAATACTGTGTTGTGTTGGCTGTATACACTGAAGTACTGGAGCCCTATGCAAAATGCATAGCAACACCACCTATGCATCATTGGTTGTGTCCGCCGGTGCGTATATAAAGCGATAGACATCTATGGAAGCTTCTAGAGATGTTTCTGCAGTGAGAATGGCAAGTTATCACGAGTTTGCGATTTTCTAAACGGTTTAATAGTTGGAGTAGGTGAGATGGGTCAAAGCATTTCAGAGGTAGAGGCAAAGTTTGAAGTTTCACCTATGAGTATTTCAAGGGTGTACCATGACTACAAGAATTCTGGCAAAACCTCAAACTTATGACAGGAGCGTTGTTGTAAAAAGACTCTGGGTGAAGTAAGGAATACAGCATTTACATATTTAGTCTTGCGTTGCTGTGGCCATGCCTCACAAGTGCTGGTCCCACTTACACCCTCTGAGTCAAAATGTTCTGGATCTGTCAGTGTCAGTGTAAGACTGTAAAGGCAGTCAAATGCCCACAAGCCACTTGATTTGCCCAGATGTAGCCTATTATTTAACTCTAAATAATGTATTTACTGTAGTATTTGAAAAGACTGATAATACACATACTACCAGTTCATGTGAAATGAAGATATGTTGCCTCTTCAGATTAACAGCATTAAGGAGCTTCACCTCCCTCTGGAGGACGATAGCCTTGCCACTCACTATGGAGACAATAAGATGGCAGCCACCAAGGATCAGCCGGCAAGTCCCACAGACAAAGACCGCAGTCTTCCTGAGAATACCCTTCCGGTAGGTTAATCATGCTTGAGCAGTTTTGTGCACATATAACACAACCTGAAACCATAATGCAAAGTAAATGTTATGATAAACATCTTTAATATTCCTCACTGTCCCATCCTACCAGCAGGCTAGTGGTTTGAGTGCTACTTTGTCTGACCTGAAGGTGGCTCTGCAGGATCTGAGCACCGAGCTACGAGAGGAGCGCCAGAGCTCCCTGGAGCTAACGCAGCAGTTTGCCCGAGCTAAGGCATCTTGGGAGGTGGAGCGCACAGAGCTCAAAAGCCTCATCAGCCAGGTATTGTTTTAACAGAAATAATGATAAAACCCAGGTCTGTATGTTAGTCCCAAGCAGATAGTTAACCAAGGCGTTAGTACTCATTGATGCTGGACATATACTTATTGTTAACTATGCTTTCATCTACACATGATGGCTGCCTCTTGTATCCTGTTTCCCTTGCGTCTGTTTGGTACATCGGTTGTGCACTTCCTCACAAATGAACACTATGCTTAGGCAAGGGGCAGTAGGTTGCATCAAAATGGCAGAAAGTTGAAGAGAGGCTGTGTGATTACCAAAGTGGTGGACTGAACTCCCCCTGAGAGCTGTCTTCAAATGCCAACTGAAGACCCACCTCTTTTGAGAGCACTTGAATGAGCACTGACTCAAAGCTGTTACCATACTTACAGCAGTTATTGTATTCCCTATGTCTTGTTCTTAGGAATACTTGGGTTCTGGGACTTATAACATTTAATAGGTAGTACATGGCTAAAATTCTAGCAGTGTCATAGCTCAAAGTAGCTAGAATTCAGGTCTACCAGCCTTAGGTTTGGATATTCCAAGTTAATGACTAAGCACTCTGGATAAGAGTGTCTGCTAAATGCCATACATGTAAATGTGAATGATCAAGTAAGATCCACATTTACCCATATCTGTACGATGGGCCTTCGCCGCTACACAGTGACAGATACTAGAACCTTCTAGACCAGTTCTAGATACCACATCTGGTAAATGTATACTTAGTCATTTCATCATATTGGTATAAAATCATTTTATTGACTGCCAACCTCAGGTGTCACTGATAAATGGACACATTTCTGGTGATTTAAAAATACTCCTCTAAATGATCCATCACAAGTTATACATTTCTATTCCATGGTCTGTGTGGCACATCTTGCAGCCCATTATAAAAGTAAGTGCCAACCACTTTAAGCAGCACTGGTAATGTACCATTGTTCCACCAGCTGCTCTACTGCTCCACCCTACATCTGGCTCTTGCCCGTAGTTCTGAGTCAAACATAGGTTTGGTGAGAAGCGGCTTGAGTTTGGAATAAATGAATTTCTCCTTAACGGTAAACCACAAACACTGTAAACTTTAATTAGCAATCCACAGAAAAGCTCATTAGGCTTTGTTTGCAAATGTGAAAAAGGGGGAATATGATGGATTCCTCTCACTCCTGTCACTCCTGACTCCTTTGGAGCTTTATATGGCAGAGACCTGCCAGGGATGTGTGACTAATGATCTTCCCAGAAGGCCCAGGTCTTAATAACATAACCAACATGGTCAGATCAAAATCAAGACTTTGCTTTGATGCTCAGCTTGATACAGTGTAATGGAGAAATCACAAAAAAGGATTAGACACAATAACAAAGGCCAGGCTTTTTTTTTATAGTTTTATTAGTGTTAATTAAAATTTTTATTTCTTGTGTTGTTGTCTATACATCCAGTCAGTGGTTATTCTGGCAACAAATGATTTATGTTGGTTAGCATCATGCTGTCACCATGGTTACTGTTCCCCGTTAACGCATATTCAATCAGCATTCGTCTCTCCCTACTCTTTCCAGTTGGAGGGGAAGGCAGGGAAGACATCTGCAGCTGGTACTGATATGGATCCCCTGGATCTGAAGGGGGCTCTGAAGAGGGAGCGCGAGGAGCACCAGCATCTGCTGGCAGACTCTTATGCTGCATTGATGGATCTGACCAAGCAGCTACAGATGAGTGAGAGAAACTGGAGCCGGGAGAAGCTGGAGCTTCTTGAACATTTCAATCAGGAGAGGAACCAGTGGGAGCAGAGGCTCCATGATGCCCAGAGGAAGGGCACACAGGTCAGAGGTCATGCCCATGTTGTTGGTCATAACAGTTAGAAGCCATAACAGGGCTACATTAGGATGCCTTAAATAAATACCATTTTGGCTGGCCATGTACAAATCTTCTTTCACATTTCCTCCCTTTGCTATAGATGGGTAGATATTACATTATTGCTGAACACTTTTTGACAAAGATTAGTCACAGATTCTTCAGATGTTTTGACTGTTGGGTTTTTGTTTTTTTTTTGCTGCCAGTGGTAATACTACAATTTATCAACATTCTGTTCTTATTTTGTCTGCCCAGAATTGCTTATAAGAGAGCAGATAGTGAAACCTTCCAGTTGGTTCTTTTAAATTTTAGATGCTGCTTGGCTATCATCCCTTGTAAAACACTATGTAATATTAACACTCATTCACTGAGCTGTCAAGAATCAAGATGTGTGCAGAAGTCAGGTTACTACACAGCCAACAGCCCTATTGGACAACTGTTAAAATTCATATTAGGATTATTTTATA
>JAOTRJ010000020.1:13583424-13593523 GCA_028564905.1 Leptodoras praelongus
CATTCGGGAATCAAGGTCCAAGGGTTTGGAGGAAGACAGGTAAGGAGCAGACCCCAAAGTGCTTGAGGTCCAGTGTGAAATATCCACAGTCAGTCATGATTTGGGGTGCAATGTCTTGTGCAGGGGTTGGTAAACTCTGCTTTCTTAAATCCAAGGTCACCGCAACAGTCTACCAGAATGTTTTGACAGCAAGCAACAAGGAAATCTGGTCTTCCGTAAGTCCACATCACATCAAGGCAGTGATTAAAGCAAAGGGATTCCCAATCAAGAATTGAAGATTGACATATCGTTTTGAAAGTACCATATAGAAAGTGAAAAACCTGAATTCTACAAGTGAATCCAAGTGAATACAGTATACAGCTTGCCAACAACACCCTGAAATGTTTCAGTCACAATAAACAGGAATTATTATGTTTACATAATGATAGGGAGAAGCTGAATGAGTGTAAAGTGAACTTGCTAACAAGGGATGCCAGCTCATCCATGAGGAGGTCTGTCCTGAACGTATTGAGAATGAAATTCCCATGCACCATTAGCCCTTTACTCACTTGCTGGATATAGTTAAACAAGTAACTCTGCCAGTGACATGGATCTCTTTTGTGGACATTGTGGACACTAGCACCTGTGTGGAGTCCAACATGCCATCCGGACTATCTCCAAACTAGGCTTGGGTGGTATTGTGGAATTTCCATATACTGGGGTATTTAGAATTTAGAAACCAGGACATGATTCCAATACCATTAAAAATACAGGTGCTCCTCTTTCTACTTAACTGATACAAAGATACTATATTGAAGTGTTGTATTACAGGGCACAGCACATGCCACTACAGGTCAGTCTACTGGTAAGGAGCTTAACTTTCAACCAATCATAATAGAGGTTTTGTATGTGACATCCCTTAGGTAGAAGTGGTAGCTTTGCTTTTACCTTAAATGCATGAAAAAGAGCTTTTTCAAATCTCACTGTAGTGACTATTGTTCTTCTACAAGTAACTGGTGAATTAGAATGTTTTCCCCCTCCATCACAATGGCTTACCTTAGCCTGATGCATTACTTTTCAGTCCTTAATATGTTCTGGAGCCAATGCAAAATACATAGCAATGCCACCTATGCACATCGCTGGTTGTGTCCACCAGTGTGTATATAAAGCAGTAGACATCTATGGGATCTTTAAAGCTGGAAACAGATTTAAAGCTTGACAATGGCTAGTTATCATGATTTTGCGATTTTCAAATAGTTGGAGCTCATGAGATGGGTCATAGCATTTCGGAGATAGAAGCAAAGTTTGGATTTTCACGTATGAGCATTTCAAGGGTGTATCGTGAGTACAAGAATTCCGGAAAAACCTCAAATTTACAGACACTTCTTTATGTTGATGTATTGGAAGCAGGAAAAATGGGCAAGCATAAGGATCTGAGTGACTTTTGAGAAAGGCCTAATTGTTATGGCTAGATGACTGGGTCAGAGCATATCAAAAACAGCAGGTCTTGTGGGGTGTTCACAGTATGCAGTGGTTAGTACCTACCAAAAGTGGTCCAAGGAAGAACAACTGGTGAACTGGTGACAGGGTCATGGGCACCCAAGGCTCACTGATGAGTGTGGGGCACAAAGGCTAGCCCATCTGGTCCAGTCCAACAGAAGAGCTACTATAGTACAATTTGCTGAAAAAGTTCTTGCTGCATATGGAGTTGTGTAACAACAAACCAGTCAGAGTGCCCATTGTTACTGATTTGAGATTGTTTGAGATTGTTGAATTGAGATATTGTTTCCTTTAATCTTCAGTTAGTATGTTTTGTTTATTTTGTTTTCCCCTTCTCCCTTACAATTTTTATAACAACTTGATTATAAGTTTTATCTGTCTAAGGCCACTGAATTTGTAATAACAAAAAACTCAGGTTGTGATAATGGCAAATCTGGTGAGATTTGGGTGGGGGAACCGTGAGCGCACAAATGTTTTTTTTTTTATGTTACGGCTTGACCTAGACCGGTTCGTAACACCCATATTGACCCCTTTCCACCATCGAAAAACACCTACAATGGGCACCTGAGCTTCAGAACTGGACCATGCAATGGAAGAAGGTGGCCTGGTCTGACAAATCATATTTTCTTTTACATCATGTGGACAGCAGAAGGTAAGCTAGCAGAGGCAGTGTGATGCTCTGGGAATATTACGATGGGAAATCATGGCTTCTGGCATTCATGTAGATGTAGATACTTTGATATGTAACACCTACCTACACATTGTTGGAGAACAAGTACACCCCTTCATGGCAACGGTATTCCCTAATGGCAGTGGCCCTAGTGGATTATGCACCCTGCTACACTGCAAAAATTGATCATGACCAATTGACCAATTGACAAAGTCAATTTTGAGGAACATGACAAAGTGTTCAAGATTTTGATTCATCCTCCAAATTCCCCAGATCTCAATCTGATTGAGGATCAGTGGGATGTGCTGCACAAACCAGTCTGATCCATGGAGGCCCCAGCAAGGATTTAAAAGACTCTGCTGTTAATGTTTTGGTGCCTGTGCAAATGTACAAAAAAACAGTAGTTTGATCTTTGCCCTAACCCCAAATGGATGACAGCTGCATTTTTTTTAAATATAGAATCTGAAAAAGTGCCACAAAGCCAGCATAATAGATTTAATGTTGTCTGGAAAAACAGCTCCAAGTAACAGTGCTTTTTTATTAGCTCCACCACTATTGTCCACCTTGCCATACACTGAGGACAATTGCACAGAATCATGTCCTGAATAAAGTTCAAAATTTCTATGAACAAATGTTGTGGCATTTGTCATATATAGGTGCTTAAGTGCCATCTCCCAATGAGTGAGTGGCATGTGGCAACCATATTGTGAACAAATTTCAACATGTTTTGATAACTAATGGGGTTTAGAGACTTCTGAATATATTGACACCAGCAGTGTGTGCAAATATAGCTAAAAATCCTAGAAATAGTTTGCAAGGTTTTTTGACATTCTCCAAATTGGCTAGAAATGTGGTAGGGGTGGCTAATTACACCAAGAATAATACACAAATCTGCAAAAGGCTGATGTCTACAAGTGAAAACTATACTGAGGTAATATAAAACACCTACTTGGACATACCATTCACATTTTGTGATGATCAGTCAATGTTAAGCCTGTTAAATGCCTGCTCAGTCCTGATTGGCTGATAGTGCCACATTTATTAACAAATCACATCATCAGTTGTGCACTTATAATGTACCTCAAAGATGCAGCTTGCCAAATTTTAGCTTGATTGGACTTGGATGCACAGATAAAATACACCTAACAGAAAATACACCTAAAATCCTAAGGCTGGTTCAGGAAAGTATGTTTTTGACATTATGCAAATTGGTTTGAAATGTGATGACTGGGGCTGAAAGCACCAGGGGGCAAATGTGTGTGGAATGAGAAGCAAAATTAAACAAAATAGAACTGTTATTTGTCAGCTTTAGTTTGAAAGAGATATGCATGTGTAATTGTGCAGAAATGTATTTTGTGAACCAATTTTATTAATATTATATTAATTGGCTGATGGCAGCCATGTTTGTGAGCTTTAGAGAATATTCATAGTACATATCAAAAGATGTCCCAAGTATCATGTATTTGATGAGCCTTTAAATTTATGTGAATGTTAACTAAAGCACTGGTGAGACACAGCTGCTGCAGTAAAACATGCTTTGCCTCCTGACTGACTGGTATGTAGTAGCCATGCTCTGTACAGATTTCAAAATGTTCAATATCTTACAGATTGTTTCCATATCTTACAGAATCATATCTTACATGAAGCCATAATATTCCATAAAAACTATGTTGATGCATTGATGACATTAAGGAGTTTAAGTGATACAAATGCTTCCTGCTAATGATAGATAGGCATATGACAGCCATATTGTATACAAATGTGAGCATGTTTTTGTTCGATTTTGGGAATCAGACACTTATGAATATACTGACACCAGTGTTTCACAAACATACCTAAAATCCCAGGACTTGTTTACAAAAGTATAATTTTGAAATTATGTGAGGTAGCTGAAAGTGTGATGGCTGGGGCTAATTACAGCAAGAGCCAAAGACAAAGCCAGCAAACATTTTAAGTTGTCTGGTATAAACAATTGCCAAGTAACTGTTTCTTTGGTAGCTCCACCCCTATTGTCAACCATGCCCCAAACTGATGACAGATACACAGAATCATAATCTGAATGAGGTTTGAAAGTTCCATGAAAAACAAGTGAAACAAATAAGTGACTGGCATGTGGTGACTATATTGTGTATAAATATCAAAATGTTTGTGATAGCTGTTGGGGTTCAGAGACTTCTGAATATATTGACATCAGCAGTGTGTATAGTATAGGGTGTATGGGAGTCTGGTCTGAGCAATGTGTTTAAGTAGAGAAGAAGAAAAAAAACTCCAGCAAAAACAATAGAGTTCCTGCAGCTTCACCACTAGGACCACTAATAAAAATAATTATAAGAAATAACGAACAAAAAGAAAAATCCTAACAAACACACAGAGTTCCAGAACTATGTGCTTGGACCCCATATAAAAGTGAAGAATGAAGAAAAATCCTAACAAAAATGATAGGGTTCCTGCACTGCATGATTGGACCCTAATATCCTTGGACACTCTTGGTACTTGTGACCTACTAAGAGTTATTACAAGACTATTACTTGAATAAGGAACCTTCAGCAAAATCAAAGGTATTAGGCCACTGTTTAGGATACATGTAACTAAGTAACTATGAATACATTGTTAGGCTATCATAACACAGCATTACTAATGTGGATTTTGTAATTGCAAACAGGTAGATTTGACAAAGCTCGTGTTCTGTTATGGTCTGATCCTCTTCCTTCTTTGTTTATTCAAACAACAGACCTTCTGTTTGGGTCACACACAGACACATACACACTCACAGTCATACACTTTTCTTTCTTACTGTCCTTTTAAGGATTGTCAATTAACATATTTATTAATGCAGCAAATTACTGCTATTCCTACACATAAATCTAACTGTAACTCTAACCGCATTAAGAAAGCCTTTTGTTTATTTTAAATCTGTGATTATTGAATAAATTAAAGCAATTTTCCTTGTGGGACCAGCCACATGTTTCCAGAAGATCAAAACTGTTAGATATTCCTTGACATAAAGCAAGTGCACACATGAACACTTTAATACTCACTCTGACACTTGGGTCAAATCAATTATCCTGTACGGCAAAAGAATGTGTGTGCCCATTTTACAGACTCCTTAAATACACTACAGATTAGAATTGCCTCACTTTTAGGATCTATATACCAGCACCAGCAGCTAAATGCTGCCCAGACAGGTAAGACCTTTCTCCCCATAACAGCATGCTCTCAATCATAAAGACAGCATTTTTTAGACTGATGCAGCTGTCTTGTGACCCTACAATAGGGTGACTACTTTAAAACCCTAAAAAGGACGACATAACACCAAAAGGAGGACATGACACCAGAATATAAGAAATATTAAAATAATACTTAAAAAATCTAAAGATCACATCTGTACACATCAGCACAGTGTACAGAAAGCATGGAATTCATCTTTCCTACTTTTTGAAATGAAAGAATGTTGTGCTGACCACTCCAAACTGTAAATCATTTATCTTTTCGCCTTTTCACAGTGTTGCTTGCGGCAGGTGTGAGAATTTCCTAATTGACTAGCACTTAGAGGGTGGGTTTTCTGCTTTTAGCTGGTTGGTGAGTTATGAGATCACATGATGATGCTGTTAAACCAATTAAATTTATTCATTTCAAAATGTTTGTGAGCCAATAACACGTAAATGAAAATAACAGGTGTCTGCCCAGGCATTGAGCCCCACGGAGGCCAGGGAACAAACAAAAAAAATGGACTGTTCCACCAAAAGCCAGGTGTCTGGCCATCCTACCCTACACCCACATTCCATCTATAAGCAGCTGTAACTGTTCAACATTAAAAAAAAATAATTTTCTTTGTCTTTTTACACCATCTCTGAACTAATTCACCAAACAAACTGGAGTTCTAGTACGTGGAAATATGGAACAACATCTTATGAAGATGGACTTAAAATCAAGTCTAAAGCACCAAACTTCTACAAAGCAAAAATGCTCTTTATATGTTGGTCTCAAAAAAAGATAACACTTTACTAAACCCATGGCCCTACCTGGAATGTCAGCTTGACTGTTGTAGCTCCAGCTGGCTGTGGCAATCATGGAAGGCATTGGAGAACCTCCACGACTACTGCCTTCATTCTGTTGCATGATGTGCCTGACTGTGTCCTTGTTTTTTCGGTTCTTCCTACGTCTTGAACCAGGTGCTTGCCAGCCCCCTTCACCTCCATTGCTCTGCTCTATGGGGGTACCGTGTGTCTCTTGGCTGGTCCTCTCCTGAGCATTGGATGGTGATCCCTGCTCCTCTTTGACTTGAAGTGTGCGATAGTCATTTGGCCATGGGTCCTCATGGCTCTTAGGCTCATGCTCCTCCTTGCTGTAGGTGCTGCCACTCTCATGGCAGCTGGCAATTGCCGAATCCCCTGACGAGTTGGCAGGACTGGTACGACGTACCAGCCATGGTGAGGAGCTCCGAGCGGAGACCATAGAAACCAGTGCTTCAGAGGCTCCACCAGTAGTACCCGTTCCTGTGCCAACCATGCCACTTATCTCTATGTTTGCAAGCTCCATGTCAGCCAGCTCCGAACGAATGCTAATGTCTAGTGCTGCCCTGATAAAACCGTGACATGCCTGTACAATCTCCGTCATCTGCAGGTAGCTGGCAGCAGACATCACCTCAATAACATTCTTACTGGTGAGTGCCAGGTGTGCAGAGTACATGAAGTCCAGAATTGTCTTGAATCCCTGTGCTGTCACAATGTCCAGGTGTGTGATGGTAGCATGTTGCTCTGTTCCCTTCTTCACCTGGCAGTAAAGTGTCTTGAAGTAGCGGCTGCTGCCTAGCAGCACATTCTTGTGTGCTTTGAAGATCTTACCTTCCACAACCACACACACATCACACAAGATGCCATGCTGCCGCTGCTCATTAAGCTCACGTAGGAGCTGCCGGTAGTGTGATGTAATTTCCATATCTTCCTTACGGTTGTTCATTGGATTACTGACTGGCTGTGTCTTCTGGGCAGATTCTGCATTGGAGAGACAAAAGAACCCACACGTATACCACTTAGCACAACAGTCTATCACAGCAGCAATACTGATATCAAGTACTGAAATACCAGCGTTGAAATCAAACAATAACAAAGAAAAGTCAAGTAACGATAATAAACAAAAGGGTTAATGGACAAGGAGAGCATTACAACACTAAATAGAAACTAAACCATAAATTCTGAAAAACTTAAGATCAAATCTTTTGATTAAAGTTCAAATCCTTTTATTGAATACGTAAAGAACTACATGGCCAAACTTCTGTGGACACCTGATCACCACACCCATGCAAGCCTTCCCCAAACAGTTGCCACAAAGCTTGTATATGCATGCTGTAGCATATCAATTTCCCTTCACTGAAACTAAGGCCCTGGAAACAGTGGTTAAACGTAAATAAAAACAGGATGCAAATCCTTTTCAACCCATATTCAACTAAATACACTACAAAGACAAAATATTTAATGTTCAAGCTTTATTGTTTTTTTTCAAATATTCACAAATTTTTCACTAATTTGATACCTGCAACACGTTCCAAAACAGTTGGGACAGGGGCAATAGTTGGGACTGGGAAAGTTGAGGAATGCTCAAAAAACACCTGTTTAGAACATTCCACAGGTGAACAGGTTAATTGGAAACAGGTGAGTGTCATGATTGCATATAAAGGGAGAATCCCCAAAAGGCTCAGTCATTCTCAAGTTCACAAGGATGGGGTGAGTAGGGTGAAACTGCATGAGCAAATAGTCCAACAGTTTAAGAACAACTTTTCCCAATGTGCAATTGCAAGGGATGTAGGGATTTCATCATCTATAGTCCATAATATCATCAAAAGATTCAGATAGTCTGGAGAAATTTCTGTAAGTAAGTGGCAAGGCCGAAAACCAACATTGAATGCCTGTGACCTTCAATCCCTCTGGCAGCACTGCATTAAAAACTGATATAATTCTGTAACGGATATTACCACGTGGGCTCTGGAACACTTCAGAAAACCATTATCAGTGAACAGTATGTCGCTCCATCTACAAGTGCAAGTTAAAACTCTACCAAGCAAAACGAAAACCATATATCCACAACACCCAGAAATGCCGCTGGCTTCTCTGGGCCCAAGCTCATCTGAAATGGACTGACACAAAGTAGAAGTGTCCTGTGGTCTGAAGAGTCCATATTTCAAATTGTTTTTGGAAATCATGGACGTTGTGTCCTCTGGGCCAAAGAGGAAAAGGACTGTCCGGATTGTTATCAGCACAAAGGTCAAAAGCAGCGTCTCTGATGGTATGGGGGTATGTTAGTGCCCATGGCATGGGGAACTTGCACATCTGTAAAGGAAACATTAATGCTGAAAGGTACATGCAGGATTTGGAGCAACATATGCTGCCAACCAAACAACGATTTTTTCAGGGACGTCCCTGCTTATTTCAGCAAGACAACGCAAAGCCACATTCTGCACATGTTACAACAGCGTGAGTCCATAGTAAAAGAGTGCGGGTACTAGACTGGCCTGCCTGCAGTCCAGACCTGTCTCCCATTGTCCCAATGTGGCGCATTATGAAGTGCAAAATACAGCAATGGAGACCCCGGACTCATACATCAAGCAAGAATGGGAAAGAATTCCACCTACAAAGCTTCAACAATTAGTGTCCTCAGTTCCCAAACACTTATTGAGTGTTATTAAAAGGAAAGGTGATGTAACACAGCGGTAAACACGCCCCTGTCCCAACTGTTTTGGAACGTGTTGCAGGCATCAAATTCAAAATGAGTTAATATTTGCAGAAAACAATAAAGTTTACCCATTTGAACATTAAATAACTTGTCTTTGTAGTGTATTCAGTTGAATATGGGTTGAAAAGGATTTATAATATTGTTTTATATATATTGTTTCTATTTTCTATCTAGTTTGACAGAGTCGGCAAGCCCAATTATGCCCTGTAACACATCTGGCAATAATATATGTCCTGAATGATCCAATCATAAGTAGACAGTACTAAGTAGAGACACATTGTGATCTGATCACTCAAACCACCTTCCTATGTGGTTTGGGATGCATATGACCACATACCATTTGTAGCTTTGAACACAAAAGCATCACGATGTTTCCCAGACAGCTGCAAACCAACACCTAATCAAATCATTGCAGTTCATAATTGCCCTAGCAGGAAAATATATCATCAATTTGAGACCGTTTGGAAATTTAGCTGAATTGTACAATTCTCCACAGTTAGGCTAATGTATAAAGGCAATGCTATAACAGAAGAGCCTAAAGCAGCTGCTTTTTGTAGCTTCTTTTTTTTGGCTAATTTCTACTTCCTTTATTCAAGTTTTGCTAGCAGACTACACAAGTGACAAATATGTCTCACTTTGTCTTTGTCATAGATTATTAGTAGTATTAGTATTATGATTAATGCTGTCATCATTACTAGTATTATTGTTTTTTATTGCATTATTCATGGCATACAGATGCAGACACATGTGCCCAAATCTTTATTTTAACAATAATTCAGTATTTTTACTTTATTATTATTTTATATTAATAATTAATTTAATCACAAGTTTTAATTATTTTCAGCATTGTAAAACTTTTTAACTGTTACATTAATTTGACTAAACATACAAGCTTCCTATGGATGTGGGGGTTGGTGCTTTGAATACACCATGTGTCATTACCAAGACAATAGGCACTAAACACTTCACAGCAGGGGGTTAGGCCTGTGGGTTGGTCATTTGCGTGTTTCTGTAATTCTTGGCAGGATGGAGGGGTGATGTCCTCAGGATAGAGAAATTGTGGTCATGCTAGTGTTAAATTGCTCTATTGTTTTGATTTCAATATTGTTTGGGTTTCTTCTTACTCTTCTTTGATGTATGGTGTATGTACATGGGTTAGACAATGAAACTGAAACACCTGTCATTTTAGACCACAATAATGTATTAGTATGGTGTAGGGCC
>JAOTRJ010000020.1:13666531-13677913 GCA_028564905.1 Leptodoras praelongus
CAGACGACTCTTCATTGTGTCAAAGTGTCATTTTGTCAGTGTTGTCCCATGAAAAGATATACTTAAATATCTGTAGAAATTTGAGGGATGTACTCACTTTTGTGATACAGTGTGGATATAGATTATAGATTTGTATTACTGTTTGCACCACAACACTCCTGCACCTTATGTATATTGTCTGTTCATTGTTTGTATTATTGTATATTGTCTGTAAATTGTCTTTTTGTCCTAAATTATATGTACACCATGTTTTTAAATTACCTAGAGAGACACCAACTACCCAAACCAAATTCCTTATGTGTGTAAACATGCTTGATGAAATACTCCTGATTCTGATTCTGAATAGTGGGGTATGATTTCCACTACTGTACATAAAACAAAATCATATAATAAACACATATGCATTGACATAGCATTGATATATGCTATTATAACAAGCTTAGGTCATGTTTATAACATAAGTATGGAAAGAGAACCATTCATGTGGCATATATGCATGTTTTAATGTAGAGATTTGAGGACAATCAAAGTGTGACTGGGCAGTTCAAAAGGATAATTATGTGGGACATCCACTAGTGGCTAGGTGTATACATTTTATTGGGCAATATGAAACATTTATAATAAAGAAAACATATTCAGGATATTATTCATAAATTAACAGGGTTGTTTATCCATGTCTAAACATGTGTGGTTAAAAGCCCATGAAGAAAGTACTCACAAGTGTGTATTTGTGATGTGCAGAGTGAGGATGTGTGGCTGGAGGCTGCACGTCTGCAGCCGGGAGACACCGCAAAGGCTGTAGTTGCTCAGGCTGTACGTCACCTCCCTCAGTCTGTGCGTATTTACATTCGAGCAGCTGAGCTTGAGACTGACATCAGGGCCAAAAAACGAGTCCTGCGCAAAGGTGAGTGATTGAATGGCTCTTATTAAAAGAAAATTTAAATGATTCCTACAACTATGAAATATTGTTTTGTTTTTTCCATTTTTTTCATGTTACTCTCCTCTTGAGGATGTATTGTTAGAAGTAATGCCAGCAGCGGTGTGCCAGATAATTGTTTTTCTTTTCCGAATAGTTCGCACAATAATTTCTTTCTAATATTTTTATATTAGAGTGCAATTATTTATATTAAGTGCACTTAGAATATCTATAAATGGTGCATGAATGGATGGTTGGGTGGATGGATAAAAGATTAATATAATGTAAAGAATGAATGAAAAAATCATTTTTGTAGCTGATAAACCTTGGTACTTTTGACAGTCATACCATGTCCCTTCATACTTTTATCTTTAGTGTTTTTGTTTTTTGTTCATAATTAACTGTTAACTATGTCATTTATATAACATCTGCATATGTAGCAATGTTTTGCAGCAGAATATATTAATGTATATGACCCCCTATCTGTTCTCTATTTGTAAACATAGAAATTTAGAGGACAGTAATACAATTCATTCATTTTCTGATTGAGTATATTATGATACTGCATGCTGTACTGCATGCTACTAAGTATACTACTAGACTATACAAAAATACTGCATCACCTAAAGTGTGTGCTGTTTAGCAGAGGTGGGTGACTCGAGTCACATGACCTGACTCAAGTTGGACTCAAATTACAAATTTAAGGATTTGAGACTTGCTTCTCTAACCTTGGCTCAACTTGAGTTAGACTTGAGCCAGATGACTCGGAAGCACTTTTTTTATTAAATCTTTAAATTTTTCTAAATATTGAGAAGTTATGTTTGTTTTTGAAAAATGATTGGGTGATCTGGCAACCTACCAAGATGCAGCAGACCTGCTGAGTCTTTTTAGCATTCTTATTGAATGGTCAAGTGTTAGCAGGCTAAAATCATAGTGTGGTAGTAAATGAAAAGTAGATTTTTGCATTGTTTTGGTGACATAACATTATTCTGAAGCACATTATAGATTGTAAACCTAGTTTTCCTCATTTCTGGCTGGAATTCACCTATACCACCATCCTGTAGATGCTCAACTACATTCCACCAGATAGTAGGACTATTTCCAGGGCCATTCTTAGCAAAGTCTAATCAGTTCATTATTTATTTATTTTTTGTTTATTTATTCATATATTATATAAGACGGCCTCTCACATTTGGTACTGTACGAACACTGTAATATGTGTCTATTTCTGGGACCATTATTTTTATATATATTCATAACATTATGAACATGTAGCTCATTTTCAATCTCAAATGGCTTTCATGCCAGTCATTACAAATGCATTAGCTGCATGATATTTTTTTTTAAATGGAGAGGGTTTTTGTGTGTAATGAGTCCACTGGTTGTCTAAATCCACAACTGCAGCTCTGGAGAATGTATCTAAATCAGTGCGCCTTTGGAAGACAGCTGTCGAACTGGAGGAGCCCGAGGATGCCAGAATTATGCTGAGTCGAGCTGTGGAGTGCTGTCCAACCAGTGTAGAGGTAGACTCATACTCTCAAACTGTTCAGCTGTTCAGCCAATAATATGCTTTGTATGCTTCTAACACTTCACTTCAATGTGCTGTTAGCTCTGGCTTGCCTTGGCCCGTTTAGAGACATATGAGAATGCGAGGCGTGTTCTGAACAAGGCCCGTGAGAATATTCCCACTGATCGGCACATTTGGATCACAGCCGCAAAGCTGGAGGAGGCCAATGGCAACACACAGATGGTGGAGAAGATCATTGACAGAGCAATAACCTCACTGAGGGCCAATGGGGTAGAGATCAACCGTGAGCAGTGGATTCAGGTCAGCCATCAATACTTATGAAGTCATGCTTGGTCATTACTAAGCTAATGGTTTGGTTAGTAGGTGCTATCATTAAAATAAATCATTTCAGTGATGCATGATGGCATAAAACATGTTTCATTGAATCAGTTGTCTCTCATTCGAAAAAGATTTTTGAAATTTTTGTGTCAATTTCTGAAAATCAATAAAATATGTAACTTGGCCAGGGGTGCCAAAAAGTTTGTATACACCTGTGTCTAGTGTTAATTGAAAACTAATATTTGCAGACAGTTATGTTATCTTTCTCTACTTTCTTTACAGGATGCTGAAGAGTGTGATAAAGCTAGTAGTGTAGCCACTTGTCAGGCTGTGGTCAGAGCTGTCATTGGCATTGGCATCGAGGAGGAAGACTGCAAACACACGTGGATGGAGGATGCAGAGAGTGTAAGCTGCAATGCTGATAAAACTGAAGTCTTGTTAGTTGGTCCAAAATCACTACTTTCTGGTAACATTACTGTCAATGTTGGTGTTTCTATCACTTCAGCTCATGTCATTAAAAACCTTGGCTGTCTCTCCGACGCATCACTCACCTTTGCAGCTCATATAAAGGCTCTCCCCAAAACTGCATTTTCCCATCTGTGAAATATTGCTCGCCTTTGCCCCATCCTCAGTGAAGATGACGCCAAAATGCTCATTCACGCCTTCATCTTTTCCTGTCTTGATTACTGCATCTCTCTCCTTTCCTGTCTCCCTGCTAATCTAATAATCTGCCTTCAGTACATCCAGAATTCTGCAGCTCAAGTCCTCACGTCTACTAAAAGCTCTTCACACATCAAACCTGTCCTCCAACAGTTACAATGGCCACCCATCATCTGTAGGATTAACTACAAAATCCTGATGGTCTCGCTCCTACATACACTACATTGCCAAAAGTATTCACTCGTCTGCCTTCACATGTTTATGAAATTGAGTGACATCCCATTCTTAATCCATATTGTTTAATATGATGTCGGCCCTTTACAGCTATAACAGCTTCAACTCTTCTGAGAAGGCTTTCCACAAGGTTTAGTAGTGTGTTTATGCTTTTGACCTTTCTTCCATAAGCGCATTTGTGAGGTCAGACACTGATGTTGGACGAGAAGACCTGGCTCACAGTCTCCACTCTAATTCATCCCAGAGGTGTTCTTCAAGTTCTTCCACACCAAACTCGCTCATCCATGTCTTTATGGATGCCTTGCTTTGTGAACTGGTTCACAGTCATGTTGGAACAGTAAGGGGCCATTGTCCAAAATCTCTTGGTATTCTGAATCATTAAGAGTTCCTTTCACTGGAAGGGGCCAAGCCCAACTCCTAAAAACAATCCCACACCATAATCCCCCCTCCACTAAACTTTACACTAGGCACAACGAAGTCAGACAAGTACGGTTCTCCTGGCAACTGCCAAACCAAGACTCCTCCATCAGAGGGCTTTACACCACTGCATCTGACGTTTTGCATTGTGCTTGGTGATGTAAGGCTTAGATGTAAGGCTTAGGCTACTCAGAAACCCATTGAAACCCATTCCATGAAGCTCTCTACACACTGTTGTTGAACTAGTCTGAAGGCCACATGTTTGGAAGTTTGGAGGTCTGTAGTGGTGGAGTCTGCAGAAAGTTGATGACCTCTGCGCAGTATGCGCCTCAGCACCCACTGACCCCACTCAATTCACCACTTCATGGCTGATTTGCTGTCAGTCTCAATCACTAGTTGATTTGGATGGGTGAGTGAATACTTTTGGCAATATAGTGTATCTCACTGAACTCATCCAGGCTTACTGTCCCTCTCACTTCCTTAGAGCCTCTACTTCTGTTCTGACTGTCCCACATACTAAACTTTGGAACTCTGCCTCATTCTCTCCATAACCGTTCTACTCTGTCTACTTTCAAAATCCAATTTATAACTTTCATCTTTGCCTCTCATTTAATGGTTTTAGTTACGTCTGTGTTCTTATATTAGTTTTAGAATGTTATCTAACATGGACCTATGTCTGTCTGTGTGTGTGTTTTTGTATGTATGCCAGTGTGTGGCTCATGGTGCACTGGAATGTGCTCGTGCCATCTATGCCCACGCGCTGCAGGTCTTCCCCAGCAAAAAGAGTGTGTGGCTGCGAGCAGCTTACTTTGAGAAGAGTCATGGCACACGGTAATTACAATACCTCTAATGTAGATAAATTATTAACTATTTTTACTTCCTGTCATTTGTCATGAGTCAGTCAATGTCACAATTCTACTCCCGTGGACCATTTGAGGAAGTAAATGGTTTCTGAGTTAAACAAGTTCCAGGTTTATGTTTCCATGTTCAACCCTAACTGACTGACTGTTAATTCAGCTTGTGAGGGGGATCCAACATCGCAGAGCCACAGAAGGTTAAACACAGAAGCTTTTTAAAATCCTTTTTAGGTGATTATATTAACACTTATTGTAACACTTATAGATCAGACCTCTACCTCTCAGTGGATA
The DNA here is from genome assembly GCA_028564905.1 of Leptodoras praelongus. Lineage (NCBI taxonomy): Eukaryota > Metazoa > Chordata > Actinopteri > Siluriformes > Doradidae > Leptodoras > Leptodoras praelongus. The sequence continues at coordinate 13,671,753 of JAOTRJ010000020.1, forward strand.
AGTTGATCTATTCTGTCAGCAAATGCAGCAAAGATCCACAAACTTTCACAGAGAATGGCCATTTGACTGACCCTGTAAATGTTTACCTGCAGATTGTTCATTTTAGCCCCAGTTATTCATTTGGTGACTCATTTTTGTGCTCAGTGAGTTACTGTGTGCTCCCACATCATAGTGTATCTCAGTGCATTGCATCATCCACTTATGTGTTGATAGACTGAGAAAATCAATCATAGAAGTGCCAGTGTTTTCAAGCATGTTTGTCTCTGTGATGAATTATGCAGTGAAAACGCATTTGAGACTAGTTGCAAATGCAGCACTTTGAAACAGCCTGAACAAGAAATTGAATTAATCTGTTCTGGTGCACCGTAGCTTAAACTGAAATGAGTTTATCTTTTCTTTTTGTGTGGGGGTGCAATGACCAAATCTAACTATTGCATCTCTAAGAATATACACAGATCAGCCATATCATTAAAATCATCTCCTTGTATCTACACTGTCCATTTTATCAGCTCCACTGTCCATACAGGTGCACTTTGTAGTTTTACAGATGGAGACTCTAGTCCATCTGTTTCTCTGCAGACTTGTTAGCCCCCTTTTATGCTGTTTTTCAGTGGTCAGGACCCCCACAGAGCAGGTATTATGTTGGTGGTGGATGATTGTCAGCACTTTGTCAGCTGCTGGAGTTTCTAAACACTGTGTCCACTCGCTCTATTAGACACGCCTACCTAGTTACTCCACCTTGTAGATGTACAGAGACAGTAACTCATCTGTTGCTGCACAGTTTGTGTTAGTCATCCTGTAGTCCCTTCATCAGTGGTCATAGGACGCTACCCACAGGACACTGTTGGCTGGATATTTTTGGTTGGTGGACTATTCTCAGTCCAGCAGTGACACTAAGGAGATTAGAAACTTCAGCAGCTTTGCAGTGTCTGATCTAATCCTACCAGCACAACACACTGTCACTGCAGTGCTGACAATCATCCACCACCCAATTAATACCTGCTCTGTGGGGATCTTAACCACTGAAGAACAGCATAAAAATGTACATTGTTTTATTCTTCAGAAATAAAAACAAATTGTTTTAACTGTTTTCTTTCATAATTGTTTGTTTAAATTTTGTATAAATTATTGTAAGAAAATCAAATCGTGAACTCTGTATCGTCAATCAAATCAAATCGTGAGCAGACTATTGTTATATGGCTAGTACTAGGCTATCAAAGAACATCTACAGCCATATTTATAGGTTCTACGTGATACCATTTGACAGTACGCTCATGATGATCTTTGTGCTGTCCATCTGTACCCATCCTCAGCAGCAGCGAGTGTGATTTTCAGGTTTCGAGAACTCCAAACAGAAGCAGGGCATCAGGATGGATCTCTTCTGGAGAGCAGAAGGAGTCAGGATCTTTGGTATCTCAGGGGTAGCATTGTGTGCATAGTGCAAGCAGCAACTCTGGCAAGGCATAACTAAAAGGGAGAGTCAGAAGTTGACACAGACATGAGGGCACCCTGAGTCATAAATAAGCCAGCCTCTCCACCATCAACAAACTTGAGTGAACACTGAGCGACACTATACAAATACACTACATTGCCAAAGGTTTAATATGATATCGGTCCACCCTTTGCAGCTATAACAGCTTCAACTCTTCTGGGAAGGATTTCCACAAGGTTTAGGAGTGTGTTTATGGGAATTTTTGACCATTCTTCCAGAAGCACATTTGTGAGGTCAGACACTGATGTTGGACGAGAAGGCCTGGCTCTCGCTCTCTACTGTAATTCATCCTAAAGGTGTTCTATTGGGTTGAGATCAGGACTCGGTCAAGTTCTCCCACACCAAACTCACTCATCCATGTCTTTATGTGCCTTGCTTTGTGCACTGGTGTGCAGTCGTGTTGGAACAGGAAGGGGCCATCCCCAAACTGTTCCCACAATATTGGTAGCATGAAATTGTCCAAAGTCTCTTGGTATGCTGAAGCATTAAGAGTTCCTTTCACTGTAACTAAGGGGCCGAGCTGAAAAACAACCCCACACCATAATCCCCCCTCCACCAAACTTTACACTTGGCACTATGCAGTCAGACAAGTACCGTTCTCCTGGCAACCACCAAACCCAGACTCATCCATCAGATTGCCAGATGGTGATATGTGATTCGTCACTCCAGAGAACACATCTCCACTGCGTCCAGTGGCGGCGTGCTTTACACCACTGCATCCAACGCTTTGCATTGTGCTTGGTGATGTAAGGCTTGGCCATGGAAACCCATTCCATGAAGCTCTCTACACACTGTTCTTGAGCTAATCTGCAGGCCACATTAAGTTTGGAGGTCTGTAGTGATTGACTCTGCAGAAAGTTTGGTGACCTCTGTGCACTACGGGGCCTCACCATCCGCTCCATTTTACATGGCCCTTTATTTAAGGATACAGATTGTGATCATATATTCTGGTTCTAGTAAAGACTCCAGCTGCTATATTCTGGACTAACTGGAGCTTGTTTTTGCACCTCCTGGAATTAATGATTGACTTGATTCATCCATTTCAGATTTATGAAGCAGCCACACAAGTCTAATATTTCCAAAAGCTTTGAACAAGCACAATTTTCTGGATCAGACCAGACATGTCTGAGTTGGAGCAGTGTTCTTATCTCAAAAACTGTAAGGAAATGCATACACAATATCTGGTGGAAGAATAATAATAATAAATATAACCGCGAGCGGTGATTAACAGGGTCCTCCGCCCTGTGCCCATTTGACCAGTGGCAGACTGAGGCCTGACGCAGGTCAGTACAGGCCCCACATGTGAACACACATGTCCAGTTTGGTCCTGAGCAGTGAATGGAAAGCATGTGAATGGCCTTCTGAATGCTTATCGGCTGAATGAACAAAAGTCAAAATAACAAAAAAAAGAGTCTAATTATTGACAAGACATGTAATGGCAAATATGTTCATCATGTAACCCTGAATCATTAGCCACAAAAAGTTCATCTGTACATTTCACAGTATGGTCACAATATGATTTTTAATAATTTTGAGTGTTTTTAAGTGCTATAGCGCCAGCTAATGTTCAATCTGTACCAAACTTGGCAGTCCTCATCAGGCCGAGATTTTTTAGCAGTCTGTGAAATGTGAAGATGATCTGGTCAAAGACTGATGAGTTACAGTGATTTAGGTTTGAAAGGCCACATCTGCAAGTATTGATAGAGGGAAGCCATGGGGAGTGAAATAGTCAGGATATTTTATGGGTATGTCAAAAACTGAAGATCTGACTAAGATAAAGCTAATTTTTTAAAATGGCACTCCCAGTGGCCAAATTGTTCGAAACTTGGTGGGTGATATGTGAACACACATCAAGTTTGGTACTGATTGGTTAATGGGAAGTATGTCAAATGCCTGCTGAATGCTTATTGGCTGATGATGTAAGTAACTACGATTGATCAAAGTGTCCTTTACAAGGTAGTTATAGTTTGTCAATTGGATTGTCCGTGCCAAATTGTTCAGCTGCAGAACCGCCGAGAAATATGGAATACTGTGTTTGTCTGTTATAGCGCCACCTAGCGACATACATGCACAAAACTTGACCTCTGACCCCAGATTCTAGTCTCAATACTAGGTCCCAAGTTTCAGATTTTTTTGATGAAGCGTTCTTGAGTTATTGAATTTTTAATGAATTCTGATTTTTTTATATATTTGTGGTATGTGTTTAGCATGTGGCAGCCATGTTGTATATAAAAGTCAAACTTTTTTGATAATTATTGACCAGTAGGGGCCTCTGAATTTTATAGCATTTTTTTTATATTGCCTGAGTGAAAATCCTAGCATTAGTTCGTGACGGGTGGTTTCGCACATTTGGCTATTTAGCGCAAAATCTAAGTAGGCGGAGATCTATAGTTCAAATTTAAGAAAGTGAAGTCTGGAGCCAAGGAACATGGAAAAAAATGTCATATAAATGTAAAAAATTTTCCTTGCGAGAAATGAACACAAACGCGCTTTGCTCTGCTATAGCGCCACCATGAGGCCGATCTGCCTGTTTTTTTGCGCCTGAGTAGCGGGAGGGACTACTACCAGTTGACCAAGTTTCGTGTCTGTAGGCCTTACGGTTTGGGCTGTGCAATGCTACTGACCCCTAATAATATGACTGCCAAGTGCTTTGGGATGCCAGTATTTATTTATTTTTTTACATAATCTCATTGTTCAGTGTCAACCAGCGGAGGATGCATTCCATTTTGAGACTGATTCCTCTCAAGGTTTTATTCCTCATGTCATTTCAGGGCCTTTTTCCTTCCAACTGTGACCTGTAAACCTGCTTTGTTGTAGTCTACAGTTAAAACATATTTATGTAAAATAATTTATTTAATTTCTGAAATTTTGTGTGCCGCCTTGAAAGAGTTTTGCTGTTGCTTGGAGTGACTAAGTGATTTGTCTCCCTGTATTGATCTCTTAGAGAGTCTCTGGAGGCTCTTCTTCAGAGGGCAGTCGCTCACTGTCCTAAGGCAGAGGTGTTGTGGCTGATGGGGGCCAAGTCCAAGTGGTTGGCTGGTGATGTTCCTGCAGCCAGAAGCATTCTTGCACTGGCCTTCCAGGTAAAATCCAGCAATGCATCCTTTTCACACTTGGACAGTAAAAACTACACCACATAGTCTTAAATATCTGAAGTGATTTAACTTTATTGTAACTTGTATGAACCATTTCTTAAATAAAAAGCCTACAAAGCATTATAATTTAATAGAGTATAATGTCCATACTCTATTCATTGTATTAAGTTTTGACAATGGATATACAGTGGATATAAAGTCTACACGTGCCATTAAAATATTAATATTTTAAATAATTTGTTTTTCAGTTTGGTTTGATGGCCCTGCCACATATTTTTTTATTTTTTTATTTAATTCAGCAATAAAAATGGAGATTAATTTCACTTTTTCAGATGCAATGTAACTTAGTTGGTTTTTTTTTTTATAAATTTCCCTTTGTGCTTTTCTTCAGATGTACTGTTCTTTATTCCTTAATGCCTCCTTTTATCCTAGCTATGAGCGTGAACCCGTGTCTCTTGTTCCAGGCCAATCCCAACAGTGAAGAGATTTGGTTGGCTGCTGTGAAGCTGGAGTCAGAGAATAATGAGTATGAGAGAGCCCGCAGACTGCTGGCAAAAGCTCGTAGCAGTGCTCCCACTGCTAGGGTGAGTGACCAAGAACAGATTTCAATTGTAGCAAGGTCCAAGGAGGTTATGGTTTGAGAAGCTGTGTTGAAGGTGGGCATAAAAGACATTACTACCTGCATTTTGGTGATTAGTCATCCTAAATCTGTGATTTATGTTCCAGCTTGTGTAAGTAAAGCCCAGTGTGTTTACAGGTTACAGACAAATATTAATAAAGCACCAGTTCCTGCTACACGGTGGTAGGATTCAATAATGTCATGTGAATATTTGTTCTGTTGCTCATGGAGTTAATGTTTCACTACTCATCTTTTAGAGCTCATTGCTTGTAGCATTAGTTCTGTGTCTCCTAATGAGGCAGGAGCCATAAAGTCTTAGAAAAGGCTTTTGCCTGGACTTGTCTTCCATCCTTGCTGCAGGTTACAGTGTCAGCATCAGGGTAGTTCTCATCCCATTTCAATGTGATTCAGGTGCCTGGCAGCAGTGTGAAAAAATTCTCAAATTTCTTAGTACACAGTCTTGTGTAAACCCATCAAGAACATTTACTTACGTGTAGTTATGTTAACTCATTAACTTAATTTTCTCTAATCTTAAAAGCATAAAGTTGGCTTTACAGCCACAGCTAGGGCTGGGCAATATGGCAGAATGTACAATATAAAAGCCACAGGAGACACTGCCAAGAATGCCCAAAACAGATGTTTATACCTACAAACTTCTGAAAAATTTATTTGCCCAGTCTATAAAACCTTCTCCTATAAAATTATATAATATTTTAGAAAAAAATAGCATATTGTGATAAAGTTCAATCTTTTCCATAATGTAATGATAAAAATTTAACTTTCATATATTTTAGATTCATTTTTTTACAATTCTTTTATTGTTTTAATACGGATGATTTTGGCATACAGCTCATGAAAACCCAAAATTCTCACAAAAGTAGCATATTATGAAAAGGTTCTCTAAACGAGCTATTAACCTAATCATCTGAATCAACGAATTAACTCTAAACACCTG
>JAOTRJ010000020.1:13764351-13781021 GCA_028564905.1 Leptodoras praelongus
CTTCTTAAGATCCAGTGGTGCAAAATGCAAATTCTTCACATTTTTTAGCTGGTCTTAAGATTTTGATCAGGAGTGTATATATATAGTATATTCCCTATGGTATATTGTACTAAGAACTAATTTACTTACTATTATTTACTATTAAACTATTTTCATTTCATTTTTATGTTTATTCATTTTTATGTTTTTATTGATTATTTATTGTGTTTTTTATTATGTATGTGAAAATGGACATTGTCAAAAATACATAAATGAAATGCAAATGTATGTTTATCTCTAAAGAACAAGCCAGTGGTGATGGTGGCAACCTGGGACATAATGTGGCCACCCACTGCACTGCGATCAAACCTGAGTGAATACATGAAAGTGGGGAGGGCAAGAACATCCATACATCCCAGTTAATGAAAACACTCTATGCCATGAGTGAACCCTCCAGACCTGTGCCTTTACCTAAGAGAAAAGCTGTTTACAAATATTTGACAAAACAAATAGATTTTCAGCCTAAACATAAAGACTGACACCATCTCTGAGTCCTGAAACTAATTGGCAGGCTGTTCCATTACTGGGGGACTTTGTAAGAGAACTGTCTTTCCCCTGCTGTAGTCTTCATTATTCGAGGTACGAACAAAGAGCCTGCTTCTTTTAGATTGAAGCATGCATAGTGAATTAGAAAAGACCAGATGTTTGCTCAGGTACTGTGGAACAGGACCATTCAGTGCATGATTTCAGTATTTCAGTTCCACACTAGCTGCATCAGATGCATGTTGGAAGTGCTGCCCATGTTTTATGTTTCATGTCTATTTTTTTTTTACTTGTACATATGAGTGAAGCATAAAATCTCCATAGAACCCCACACTCTGCAAAATACAGTACAGCAATGTACAGCCTATGCTATCATAATCATTTTACGCTGACAGAGGGAAGCAATCACAAATATAATGGTTATTCATTGTCCCACTGTCTCATGTCACACGTTAAGGTGAACAGTTTTGTAATTGCTGTTAGCAGATTGCTGGATATTGTGGCAACTTGCATGGAGCTGAACAGCGGATTGGCTGTTTCAGCTCATTTGGGGTGGAGCCATAGCCATCTCCCAGCATGCATTAGGACACACTGTGTTTTTGCACTTACCATGAGTAGAAAGTGTGTTGCTGTGTGTCACCCCCTTTCGTTGTTCTCCCTTCATTTAGTTTCCTTTTCCCCTTTGTTAAGTTTGGTTGTTAATTAAAGCGTTCTGTTAAAGAGCTGAGAAGGGTGGAAAATTACTTCTCTCTATAACCCCTTCACACCGTTTCCACATTGGTGACAGAAGTGGCATGTCTGAAATGCGAGTGTCAGCAACTTACCAAAGAAATCCAGACTCTTATGAACAGGAAAGGACCTTCCTTAAGGACAGGAAAGGTGGCAGCAAAAAGCTGAGTTGCCACGAGATCCGGCGAAGGGAGACTACATGCTGCTGGCCAAGCCAGTCTTTAGCTCAGTGGTGGTTGCCCCCACCCCAGCCCCCCGAACCAACAGAAGTACTCCTCTATTAGGTGGGTGGCAGTGGAAGTTCCTCTAGCTGCACACAGTGTCTGCGCTCCTAAGGTTCACAGGGGCACCGATTCAAGTGACTGGGGCATTGGAGCCGTGCCTTCTCAAGTTCAATACGAGACAGAAAAGGTCTACAGCTGTCGCCTTAGCAATCAGAGTGCAATTACTGTGTTACCCGCAGAAAACTGTTACCTGTAGAGGCTGCGCTGCAGCACTTCCAGCCTTACCTGTATAAAGTCCCATTCCAGCTTCGTACCAGCCACACTAATGTGGCTCATGCAGTTCACAAAGCCAGAGGGCTAAGTGGCGAGGTGGATTACTGTTCTCCAAGAGTTACAATTTACCATCTGGCACAGGGTCCATAGTAATACTGACACACACTCACGTTGTCCCTGTGAAGCTGAGGAGTGCAGAAGCTGTGTGCGGCTAGAGGAATGCTGTCCCGCGGCTGCAGTAGAGCCTTTCCCAACTGATGTAAATGTGTTGGGGCTGGAAAAGCTACGAGAAGAGCAGAGCAAAGACTGGGAGATCTTGTGGGCCTTATAGTGGCTGAGTTCAGCTAAGACACATGGATGCGCTAACACAACTCCATACAGGCCTGTGGCTAAGGCTCTGTGGGCTGGCTGGGATATCTTTGGATCAGAGAAGGGCTGTTTACCGTGTGGGATGAATCGTTCCCTCCTTTTTTAGGGATTTAGTCTCCTTTTCCCCATTGTTAAGCTTTGTTGTTAAATCAAGCATTCTGTAAAAAAGATGAAAAGGGTGGGAATTGGCTTCTTTCTACAACCCCTCCATGCTGTCTCCACAATATAAAATAGACTTACTGTGGAAGGCTCAGGATACGAAATATAGCAACAAAAATGGTTCTGTTTTGGTTTTTGGATCCTTTATATCCAATTCATAATAATAGTGTCCTCTTTATGACAGTGTACAGTATTGTCTAATGTGGATTACTTATTTCAGTTTACTCATTTCAGTGTTAATTTTAGTATGAGTATCAGAGTGTACCAACAACATGTACTGGGGTCCAGAAAAAAAAATAATGATACTGATACCTCCCTAGATAAAAGTAGAGATGGTTGAAATCAAATTGTTTTTAATTTTTTTTTCATTGTAATAATGAAATTATGTTTGCTGTATTAAGATGTCATTTTTAAGATGTTCCTTTTTTTAAAACTAATGTTATAGGCATTAGTCCACAACAAGGTGCAAACATATTTAGCCATTTCCTAAATGGTGCTCCAAGCTCTTCAGTCCTGTGGGAGTGCTTACAGTTCCCCTGAAAACATTTGAGAGCAAGTACATTCATTTTTATAATGTGCTGGTGTATAAGTATAGTTTATATTTCCTTACAGGCGGAAAGCTCAAACAACGCAAGTGTTCCTGAGTTGGAGCGACAAATTGATAAGCTAAGCAAGGTAGGGCTTCCAAATTCACAATATTAACAGGTGATAAGGCAATATTACACTGATATTGCAACATATTAACATCAGGACAATTTTTTATGGTTATTGGCAGGCAATGGCATGTGCATAACATTGTTGATCAAGTAACTAGCTTTCTTTTTTTGCTGATTAAAAAGATCTTATTTTAAGAACTATTGTCCATTAAGGTTATTATTGAATGCTTATAGATTCTCATAATATTGCTTCACAAAATTATAATGTGATTCATAACCTTTATAGATTTTTTTTGTTGCCATATTGGCTACTCTTGCACCACATATCCAGTGACAGCTGTAAACAATAACACATTTGGACAATGATATGAGCCTGTATTCAATCAAGCCCTTGAGGACCCCTATTTGGGTTGAAATGCACTGATTCTGTTGTATCACACTAGATATATCCAGTGACACTCTAGTATCACTTTAGATGATAGTTGGTCCATATCATAAAAAGTATGTGGCCTTGCCTTTTGCCTTGTTATTTATACATACACAATTAAGCAGCAAAGGTGCAGTCATTCTCTCAGTGTAAAAAAATATATTTTAAAGGTGTAATAGAATGCAATTATTTTGTATCTAATATTGTTCTCTCATGTCTACATAGAAGGTATATGACTTTTATCATGGCAAGAAAAGCCCAGATGCAGTTTTATGCACATTTACAACCCTTTGATTTGGCCTGGATTGGAACATGCATTTTTTTTGTATTGAGCTTTGTTATAATTGCAAGCATGGCAATGCCTACATCATTTGTAAACGTGAGATGACGTAATTCTGAAATGATGATATGACTTTAACACATTGACTAGAGATTTCAATTTATAATTTTTGTTTCAAATTCATAAATGTATAAATTGTCTAAAAGTGGTTTCAATCACACAGCATGGGTAACTACTTACAGGTTGCAGCTGGAGTCAGGAATATTAAGAAACAGTCTAGGGTTTTGGAATTGGCCTGTTTTACTGTCCTCTTTTGCATCTTTGAGATTTGCAGTAGGAGGAGAACTGTTCAAGGCTCACAGTATGCCTGTTCCATCTACTGAACTCTCTGTCTTCAACTTAAGACTAATAAAGTTTTCATGCAATGGCACCAGCTAGGTCATAAGTATTATGTTGATGTTGATTGCTGGGAGCTGAAACTGAATTAAAATGTGGAATAATATATCAGTGTCTGGTGTGGTCTTGATGCATGATTAGGATGTTATGAAATTATTTTTTTTTTTTCAGCGCCAGGAGTTTTTTCGTAAGAAGCTTCTCCAGTCATCACATTGCATGCGGGCATTGTCACTGGGGCAGGACCGATACCATCGGAGGTACTGGCTGCTGCCAAATATTGGTGGTGTGCTGGTAGAAGGGCCAGAAGAGATCTTAGGTGAGTCATAAACATTTCATGTTTTGGAAATATGGTTTTCCTGGTTAATATTCATCTCATTGGCATGCACAGAATTCCACTTAGAATTCCACTTCCGATGCATCATAGTTGAATAATATATTTATTAATATTTTATATATATTTCATTAATTACTATATATATATATGTGTATTTTTATTTTAATTTATGTTCATGTTCAATCAAACATGACAGTCATACTTTTTGACATAAGATTAAAGCTAAAATCACATTAGCTGTTGGAATTAACACTTATTCACTGCTATTTGTCTTTTGGCAGCTTCCAGAGACATTCTATTTAAGGATGAACCTATGACTTTTGTTGAGAAAGAGGTTATGCCCCCTGTGAAGGTGGATAACATAGTGGAGCTACATCTGTCTCCAGTGCGCAATGCTACCAAAACACACCTACCTTTTTGCCCTCACCCTTCCAATATTGTCCAACCCCCCTCCATTTCATCTCCTTCAGATGCAGACCCTCTTCCAGGTGAGGCTTCTCTCATGAGCAGCCCTCGAGGATGGGGCCGACCCCGTAAAATCAGACCAGAAGTTGAGCTCCATTTACGCACGATCAAGAATTGTCGTCGCCGCCAGAGTAAATCAAGGGGCAGGGAATCAGTGGCAGGGAAAGGGCATAATTCTGAAATTCTAGATCTTTCTACCTTGCATTCCTGTTTACATCCATCTCAGTGCTCTCTGATTGATAGCTCATGTGACATCTTTGCATCAGGGGCTGAGAATAGCAAGGGTGGCAGCCAATCAGAAGACTTTTTGAAAGAGCAAATACATAGGACACAAATGTTGCCTACGGAGTCATGCAAAGCCGAATCCCTGTGTCCTTGTTCATCTATGTTCACGTCTTCTAATGAAGAGACTCCCCTTCCTCCTGGTACTAGTCTTCATTTTCATCTTAGACCAGTCACACTGTCAAAGGTCAGCACTACTCACGTATGACTGATTACAATTTTTTTATGGACATTCATGGACTGGATAGATAATCATTTTTCTATATCATACAGTGTATACATTAGACGATACATTTTCTAAACTTTTAAACAATTAGAACTGATTAAAAATCATTCAAATCTAATTCATTGTTTATTGTACTTTGTGTTTTCATTTAGAGCAAGTATATATAATTTTGTTGTTGCAGCTTATGATGTGCATTTATTATGCATGTTCCACTTAGGCTCCCAGACCTGGCAGGAGGGGCAGGAAGCGCGGTGCTGCTAGGCACCAGAACTTTGAGGCAGATGCAGTCAAATGCAGGGGCAGAGCAACCTCGTCTTCCTTTCACGAAATGGAGCAGAAGTACTTCACTCAGCTAAAAGTCAAGCCTATTCCAACGGGTTAGTCTGTGTTGTATTCGCAGTGACATTTCATTCTAAGGGTACAAGTGGAAACCATGCCAGCACAATAAACATACCCAGGGCATTACAGAGCAAGCAGTGGCTATGTTGAGCATTGACCAGTGTTTATTTATTTTGCTGTAATGTTTTGCCTCCACTTGATATAAGTTGGTGTTGTGATGATGTTAGTCTAGAGTGCTGTCTAACACATGGCTCCAAAATCCCTCATAGGTGTTCAACTGGGTTGAGATCTGATGAAGTGTGAAGGCCATGGTATATGATTTACATAATTTGTATACTTATCAGACCTGTTATGTAGGACTTGATGTTAATATCCCTTAATTGCTCTGCTGAGACATGCTGCCTAGACTGTGGGATGGTCAACTGTGTAGTGGCATCTTTTTGATTATCAAGTGGGCCCCCTCCTTCCATGATGTTTTGCTGATAGGTTTGTTACAGTTCCTGTAGATCATTTACATTTATGTCTTTTAGCAGACAGTTTTATCCAGAGTGACTTACAAACAAAAGTGCTTAGTCATTAACTTGAAATATTGTGTTGGTAGACCTGAATTCAAGGTGCTGAATTCAATTATGCTGCTAGAAATTAGCCATAAAATATCTTATACAAATTACAACGTCATATAACCCAAAGTTCAAGTCAATACAATAACTGCTGTGCAAGGAAATTTTGAGTCCATGCTCATTCAAGTGTTCATGAAAGAGGTGGGTCTTCAGTTGGTGTTTGAAGACAGCAAGTGACTCCGCTGTTTGGACACTAAGGGGGAGTTCATTTTACCACTTTGGTGTCAGGACATAGAAAAGTCTGGATGCTTGCCGCTTACCACATACTTATGGCACGAAGGGCTCTGGGTACACATCGGGCTTTGACCATTTCCATCAGGTAGGGATGGACTAGACCATATTTGACTTTGTAGGCCAGCATCAGGGTTTTATATCTGATGTGCAACAATGGAGTGACATGGCTGAAAAAATACAAGTCAGGCTGCAGCATTTTGGATCATTTTCAGGGGCCTGATGGTATACATAGGAAGGCCAGCCAGAAGGGCATTGGAATAGTCAACTCTTGAGATAACAAGAGACTGAACAAGTATCTGGGTGGCCTCCCTCTCTCTCAAGAATGAAATGGTTGAATTCTCCAAATGTAAAGGAGAAGGTGGTACTTAGCCAAGATGAATGGTGATGGTTTTTATGTTGATTGAAGTATAGAAGTGGAAGACAAAGGAGACCAAATGAGGAAACTGCTACAGATGTATGCCACTTTAAATTAAGTCAGAATTTGGTCCCACTCCCTCAACAATTCACACTTTTTCAGCCTGAAACCAAGGCACCTGGTCTTGCTAATTAGGACCAGGCAGGAAAGAAGACTTACGACCAAAACAGATAGCATAACTACAGAACTAGCATGATCTAGCTAAAAGTTCTACAATCCAATATCCTACCTCAAACCAGAAGACGGTTCCAAGATGCAGCACAACTGATGCAGCATAACTGTGCTGCATTACAGTTCCAAGATTAGTGCACCATTTGACTAAAGATGTTGTGCAGAAAAAAAATAGTACAACCATCATACCAATAAATAATACACCAGCAAGCTAGCTATGCTAGTCTAGACAGCATATCTCTCAGGAGTGCAATTAATGGACAGATCTGGTTGTTGTTGTTTTTGTTTTGCTGTGCACTGTTGGTGTACCGTACAAACATTGGTCATGGTGAGTATTGTGAAGTCATTCATGTATGCTCTGATAGACAGCAGCCTCAGGTCAGGTCTTATGTGCTCTCCTTCAACTACCTATCAAGATGCCCTAATGATCACTGCTGTTGTCAAACCTACAGTGGATAGTGGACCACTCAGTCTTTTTTACAGACTTTCAGCATGGCATATCCTGACTTGGCAATATGGTCCACTGTTTCCTCCAAAAACATTCTAGACTCAATAAATTGAGAGGGCATTTACTATGCACAGCCCACTTCAGATGATCCTACAGACTTTTAGAACCCCAATTCCAATGAAGTAGGGACGTTGTGTAAAACATAAATAAAAAAGAGAATATGATAATTCGCAAATCCTTTTCGACCCATATTCAATTGAATACACTACACAAAGGTGTATACACACAATACACACAATATCTAAGACAAGATATTTAATGTTAAACTACACAACTTGCTCTCTTGTGAGTTTTTAAGTTTTTGTGGTTTGCACACTACATGACTGATCAGCAATAGGAGGTCACACATTGCATGATTTTCACCAGGAGGAATCACAGATGAGTGTGTCTGGTCCCCAAACTACATTTTGTCATGAAAACACAAGCGAGAAGTAACAAGGAAGATGACGTGATACCATGCATGGGACAGGTTTTTTTTTAAAATTTTTTTTTTTTTTTTAATTGACATCAGCAAGAAGCATGCGATCCAAGTTGTTGTGGCTCATATTAAACTGAGTATTTCAGAAAATCCTCTCTGCTTGAACTTGATTTCAGGAAGTGGTGATGCTTATACTAACATGGCCCAAATGTTTGTGCACATCTGTTCTTCACAAGGCATGAATGTTGATGTTTATACAGCTCCCAGGGGGGGTTTCCCCTCATGCTGTATCTTGCTTTCTCATTGGCTGTAGCTCGATACCGCACTCACCTAAAATCATGTTGTGTGTACACCTTATATCGCAGACATGTAAAGAACATTATATGGTAAGATTTTGTTTTGTCCAGTTGTAAATTTTTTAAAGAAGACCTGTTCTTAGTGGTGCCCAATTTTCTTCACTTGTTGATGGCCTTTGTGGTGTTTCATGGTACATCTAAATTTTAGAAATTATTTAATACTCCTATCCTGATTATTATCTTTTGACAAATGATATCCTGTGCATGCTTTGTAAAGTCTCTGAGGAACATGGCTTCTGCAGTCAGATAGATAGATAGATAGATAGATAGATAGATAGATAGATAGATAGATAGATCACTTTATTGATCCCAGAGGGAAATTCGTGTGTTCCAGCAGCACACTTCCAACAAGAATTAAGATCGAAATATACATATAGAGCAGATTAAATACTGCTACATAGAATAATAAAACTATACAGAATACAAAATAATAATAACAAATATCAAATAAATAGATACCCAGAGACAAGATAAATATGTATCCAGAAAAAAAAGATTAATCCAATAAAGAGGAAAATCCTACCAAAACAACTGATCTTTATTTATGGTTAATTTCATTGATAGTAGTTGTATGATGATTAATTTTGAGCAAGAGATTCAAGGATCCCCTTCCTTTGGTGTACTATAGTTTTTATTCCAGTTGATGTTTTGGTGGCATGTCAGTTGGGAAAGTAATCTCTTTGTGGTGATGGTTAACTGTGCAAGTCATTTCCAGTTGTTTTTAAAGTCTGCTTTTAACACAGAGACTTCAACTCTTCTCTGTGAAAAGATGCTTCACCAATTTAAAGAGATTTTTATAGAAGCTTGTTGGTCTCTGCTCCTATTTTCTGCATTTTTTAACAGGTTCTCAGCTTTCCTCAGTGTCACAACCCTGTTTCTGATGTCTGATTACAAGAGAATCATACCTTATTTCTCACCCTCTGAGGCCTCCCTCCATTGTCAGCAGCCTCTTCTCTCTAACTAGATGGTCTATTACCTTCTGCCTCCGAACTTAGTGCGGGTCAGTGGTGTAGTTTTCTCCCCCACAACCACTCCAAAATCTTCGGCTCTATAGTTTAATAGATTAATTCTCCCATTCTTTGCAACTTCTTTGTGATGGTGCCTCTGGGCATGTCTTAGATGTCAACAATGCCCACCTCCCACACTGACTTTTTGCAGGATTTGTGCCACTTAATTGACATTATTGCCCCTGGATATTATATTCCCACTGTAGTCTGTAATAGGCCAGGTTTAGGATGCTATTCTGTGCCTGGATCTTCATCCACTGGAACAGGGTTGTTGATGTCCTGCAGACTTGTCCTGCTGCTAAACTTCAGTTTCTCAAAAAGTAGGTGTTCATATGAGATCCCTGCTGCACCTTCTTCACGCATATCTTCCTGTCCTGAAGTATTTTCATGCCCATGGGTGAAATAATATTTGCCCAGCCAATGCTTGCCGATGCAATGCTTGAGCTTGTGCCCTGCTGCAGCTTTTGCAACTCTCTGTCTGTTCCTTTCTTGTGTGTGGGTTTACTTCCGATAATTCATGTTCCACCCACATTCTCACTAACTCAGGGTATATGTTTCCTGCATGTTTTGTAGTCAAACCATTCAGTGAGACCTCATGACCTGTGGAAGTATGCAGTGTTATCCAGGAGCGCACCCCACACAGGCTTTCTACAGGGTATAGACCAGGGGACTCAGAGGGCCATTGCAGAAGCTTGATTTTGTGTCCAGTAAACCATTTTTGTGATGAACTGGGCATATATTTTGGATCTTTGTCCTGTTGGAGGTTTCAGTGAGACATTTTTAATGTCCTGGCAGGGACAGACACATTTTCATTTAAAATGTCCTGGTATTTTATGGAGTCCATAATGCCATGTACTGTAACAATGTTCACAGGGCCATTGGAGGAAAAACACACATTTACTCCACACATTTTGATGACTAGGCTCCATACAACAAATCAACAATTACAACTATTTGAGTAAACCAGCACCACCTCCTTAGAATTTATTGCCATGGTGACTTTTATTAATTATTGAGGGTCGTACTCTGAGTACTTTGACACCAAAGTTGTGAAGATTGGCAAAGAATCCTAGGACTAGTTTGCAAAAGTCAGTCTCACATAGGCAAATTATCACAAATTTGAAGATAAATGCTACATGCAATTTTATTTAGAAAAAAAAGGGCTTTTTACTTTTTACTTACTTTTTCCCAGTGATATGCTTGGTTCTGTGTGCACAAGCATAAATAGTGCTCACCAGTGGCCAATGGTGAGATTGCTAATAGTGGGTTTATGCATGAAGTTACTACTCCAGTTTTGTGACAATAGCACAGCAGTAACCCTTTTAAATGTCTGCTTAAATCTGATTTATAGTTAAAAAGCCAATAGTTAAAAAGCCTTTTATATTCATCATGTCAGGGCAATTGGTTAGTGATTAGGTAACCAAAAATGGACACGTCTCTGAGTGTATTACACCACCCCCTGATCGTTAATCGGCGGTCAGAAATGGGATTGTCTTTGCCTTCCCTGGTTGGTAGCTGTCATATGATGGGGTTGAGATGCCTGTTGGATAGGAATTGACCATGAGTAAATTAGGGAGAAAAATCGGGGGAAAGCCTAAACAACTGGGGCAAATTGGTAAAGGTAAAATATTTGGGCATTTATTTGAAAGATAATTTTGGTGGAAATAAAAAGAATACCCAGTTATACCATATCTGATGTTAAGGGGCTGTTTCTTTTCAGCTATGAGTGGGGCCTTGTATTGACTATAATTTACAGCAGCAACCACCTAATACTGTACCAGAAATACATTCATTTTTAGGATTGTTACACACTCATAATCTGTTACATAACTGGGATACACTTACAGTGCTACTGCAAGTCCAAGTGGTGTTCTCCAAAAGTATTGGAATGACAAGGCCAATAGTTTTGTTTTTTGCTATAAAGACATTTTGGTTAAGAACAAAAGAAGAATGAGCCAATAGATCAGAATTCATCTTTCATTTTCTGATATTTACATTTAGATGTGTTTAAACAATTTAGAACATGGCAACTTTTGTTTGAACTTGTTGCCAAGTTCGATTGACTGTTTAAATAATTAATAGCTCTGAATATCACACATGTTTTGAGCCATATGTTTTGCTTTGTAAAGGCTGCATTCAATGGTAAAACACAACAATAATATACTCTCCCTCCAGAGATGGTGAAAGGTTGGTGGTGGATCAGAGAGCCCAAGGAGCTTACTGCAATTTTGACTGCTCTCCATCCCCGTGGTGTCAGAGAAAAGGTCCTCTGCAAGAACCTTACCAAACACATGGAGTTCCTGACTGTGTGCTGCACACAACCCATGACAGGTGAGTCATTTTTAAAAGACCATATTCAATTATATGTATATTTGGTGTGGCCAACTTAGTAGGCAGTAGCACAGAGCATAGAGTCATGATCAGAAGCTCTAGCTAATGTTTTACTGTAAACATCATAATGAGGAAAAAGTATAATCTAGTGACTTTGACAGTAGCCATTAAGCCTGGTTTGAGTGCACAGCAGTCTCTGTAGTCTATACAGAGTAGTGCAGAAAAAAAGACCCAACCTTCTATCACTTATGCTGACAGTAATGCCTTGTTGTTGAAGGAGGTCAGCTGAGATCACTCCTGGACAGAATAACTGGACAGAGATGTTGATTATTAATTTATAAACAAATGGTTGTTTATTGTCTGTTGATCTTTGCATTTGACATAAGATCACTGAGGATGTTTTATGATTAGATTACGTCATTAACGATTATTGAGCAAATGTAGGCCTGAGCGTATGAAGGCCGGTCTGTGAAAATGTTGTCTTGGATGAAACCGGTCCGTGGCGCAAAAAAGGTTGAGGACCGCTGATTTAGGGAACACGGTATTGGGTTAAAGTTGAGTTTGTGTATGCCTGACATCTGGGAGGAGATTTTGACAACAAGGTAAGTAATGTATGAAAATGACAAACAGTAATGGGGAGAGTAGGCATCTTTTTCTATTGCCTCTGTGCAGTGTGGCAGTTGGTTGGGAGGATGTGTATTATGGTGGATATTATGAGTGGGTATTGTAGTGTTGTGGTGATGCACTGGGTGTGAACAGAGAGATGTCTTTTCTTTTATCAAAGAAAGGTAGACCATGATAGATGAATATTAGCTAGATAGATTTTATAGGCAGGTTATTTTCTAGGTGCAAAAACATATCTAGATATTTATACAAAGGATGAACAAAATATTTGGAGGGAGGGATGGCTGGATGGATGGGTGGTTGGATGGAAAGATAGTTGATTCAGTCAGTTATTGTGGAGTGGTTATGTGTGAATAGGCTTTTTTTTTCAAAATGTAGATAGGTAGACCATGCATTGTGTGTATGTAAAGCTAACAGATTTAAAAAAAACTTGCAAATATGATGTTTTTGTTCATGTTGAGTCATGGATTATGTATTGATTACTGAGAATAGTTTAAATGCTGCTATACAATTAACCAATACACCTTATATTGTGAACATAGTTCTAATAAATTCTTAGGACTATTCATGGTCCATATGTTGAATTTGTGTTATTGGAGAAATGTATGATCTCACATTCCTGCATCATTTCTTTTTCTTTTGTATAACAGATCCTGTCTTTCACCTGAAGGTGGAGGATGATAAACTCTTGCTAGAGGCACTGAAGCATCCATGGGTAGAGCAGAAGCGTGCCATGCAGATTGACATTAGCATCCTGCAGATGGTGGAGGATCTGGAGCACAGGGTGGTGGGAGCTGATCTGCAGCTTAAGGTGGGACATAAAAGGCTGTTAATATAAAGGCAATTAAACCTATTAAATATTGATCTGGGCTTTCATTCTTTCCTTCAGAGCTTATGGTGATGCAGATTAATTAAAAGTTTTTTTTTTAATGTCCATTTGGACTGTAGTTTATGTCTACCAATTTTGAGCTTTACACATTATGACAAATGTACTGCCTTAATAATTATGAAGAGAGAAACATTGTAAAATAATGTTTGGTAGATGCACAGGACACTGACAAGTTGACTGAGCTCCTCTCCATCTCTGCCCCTGTTCTAATCTCCCACAATTCTATAGTACTTAGACTACACTAATTTAGAAAACACTAAATTCTAAATTTAGATATACTATCTAAAGTCTTGATTTAGATATATTATATGTAAATTCTTACACATTCTTCTCTATATGTGTAAGAATACACTGAAGTACCAAAAAACTGGTATACCATAAGTAGTGATTGCAGTAGGTAATAGACAGTAGTCTGACAATAGTCAGCAATCTGACAGTACTATCTTGTTACTGACAGTACCTCATACTTATTATTATTAATATTATTATAGTGCTTGAAAAGCATTATATTGTTATCCCTCATACTTCTTATTATTATTATAGTGCTTCAAACACTGTTGCTTGGATAATGTGTGGTCTGATATGTATATTTGGGGTCATTGTCATATATAGTTTTTAATAAATTAAAGTTTTAAAAATCAAGACATACGTTTTAGATCATAACATTCAACCAAGGGTCCATTCCTGCACAATGCCTTTGGTTAAGAGATCAGTGTGATCAGGTACAAGTGTTTGGAAGGTGGAAATCAGCTCCAACCGAGATGTTATAACGTCCCTATAGAAACTGACTCCACTCCCCCTCTGTGACACTTGCTCCATCTCCATGACAAGACACACATATGCATACACACACAAAACAGACATAACCAGACACACAAAGACACTCACACACAAAACAGACATACAAGCATACAAATACACACACACGAAACACAAACACAGAAAACAGACAACAGAACATTGCACAGTCCTCACGCTGATGTTAGTTGAGGCCCCAGCATTGAAATCCCATATTACTTGAGGCAGTGTTGTACGTCTATTGCATGAAACAAATCTTGCCGGCTGACAGGAGTCACGTTCACCCAGAGTCTTTTCACTGCCACACTGCTCTTGTAAGGTTGAGGTTTTGCCAGAATTCCATCCAAACTTTGCTTCTGCCACAGAAATGCTATGACCCATCTCACAAGCTCCAACTACATTGAAAATTGCAAAATCATGATAATCTGCCATTCTGTCAATGCAAACAACTCTAGAATACAGTTTTGTATTTTTCTGATATTTCAGTTCATGTTGTCAGTCATTAATAATCGTTTTTTTTGTAAGCAGTTTGAATGGTAGCTCATACTGTCTAAAATACTTCATAGACTTCATTGCTGGTTTATCTGCTCTTCTTTGCTATTACTATATTCTCTGTATTCCATTGTCTTTTTCCCTTGTTCAGGTTTTCACTGCTCCAGAGCCTGACTCTACCAGGGAAGACCTGCAATATTACGAACATGAGGTGGACCCAGGAGAAGATTGGATGGTGAGGAGCAAAAAAGAGCGGTGGGACCTCTTCCGTGTACCCACAAACCCCCTGGATATAGCCGTGATGCGCCTCACAAACCTGGAAGGGTATATTGAGCGGCGCTACCTCAAGGGTCCACTGTGGAATCTTGCTGAGGTGATGCGCTTAGCTCCTCTCACACCCCTGCCTGGAGGAGAAGAGATTGCCATGGACACTGTAAGGTCAGATACATGTGAAATAATGAAGGAATAATGGAAGTAAAATTAAGCTCTTGTTTTGTTTGTTTTGTTTAAAAAAATGTTTTTGTTAAAGTTCAATTCCATGATTTGGTTTCCTGTAAAAGTAATTCACTAGGCTGAAAATAATTGTTAATGTAATGTGATGATGTATGCTGCAGCAAAAAAATTTTGACTATTTTTAAAAAAACAATTGGCTAATCAAATGATTATTCTCTGTTCTATTAATAGTTTAGTGTTTATTTAATTTTATTTAATTACCTATTTAAATTACAGTTAGGAAATTAACCATTATAAAAAAACATGAATGACAAAATTAAACAGGCCAAATGTAAATGATCAAAAAATACCAGAGCCATCATTAAAAAGAAATCAAGATTCACTCACTTAAATGTTCATTTTTAATCAAGCTTGTAAAGTCTAGCAACAACAAGGAACACAGGAATAAGGAACATGTTGCATTATTGTTGTTGCATTATTGAGTATTTTTGTTGTGTGTGTACAGCTTCTAAAATTTGACCAGAACATTTTTATTCAATTTCTGATCTCCAAAAGGCATCCTTATTTAAAACAGTACATACAAAATTTGACTATAGATTGAGTTAATAAAAAACTGTGCCCACTGTTTCTGGTCAGAGTTTTGGTGCATCTGGAGCCTGATTCCCTTTTATATTAAATGTGTCAGTAAGACTATAATTTGGTTAATTTATTTCAGCAAAAAATCAGGATAGCTAGCTGATGAACAATATGAGCACATTTTTTAAAATCATTTATAGTTAGATGCAGGGGGGGGGGGGTGTAGAATGCAAACAGGGACTCCAGCAAGACTAGCTAAGAACTAACTAAAAGGGAGAGCCAGACAGTAATGCAGACATGAGGGAGCCCTGAGACACACAATGGCCAGCCATTCCACTCCATGTTATAGCAGATAAACAGTTGCTCTTTCAAGCTGATTTTCTTTTCTTACTCACAAATTGAATAGATGTTTCAGATGTTACTAATGTTTTACAGAGAAACTGTAAATCACAAAGTTGTTGCTCTGTCTTGAATCTCCTCTTCTGACTCTCCTTTGGCTGAAAACTTACCAGTAGAACATCAAGACACTGGATACATATACATCCACACAGAATACTTCAGCATATCATCAGTTATCCATTTTCTTTGTCATATAGCATGATTTTAATGTATTTATTATTAGTCTTAAAGGAGACATACTAAGACAATTTACCTTTTCAGCTTTTGTGTCCATATAGTTGGGGCTCTGGAGTGCCTATCAACCCACAAACTTTGAAACATGAAAACCCAATCTGTTCTTTATATGCTGCCTGTTTCATAAAACATGGGCTTAATTACTCCATTTCAGAATCTGTATAGAATAGTATGTTACAAGCAAAATCATTGAAATGACACTTCCCTGCATCTTTATATCTCCACCTACGTTGTGAGAACTCTGTAAATGGCTTGATAATCACATTTGCGTTAGGGCACCTGTTTTTTGTTTATACATTTACAGCATTAGGCAGACACCCTTAACCAGAGCGATTTACATTTATCTTGTTTACACAGCTGAGCAGTTGAGGCATAAGGGCCTACAGTATACAGGTCCTTCTAAAAAAATTAGCATATTGTGATAAAGTTCATTATTTTCTGTAATGTACTGATAAACATTAGAC
>JAOTRJ010000020.1:13794929-13806567 GCA_028564905.1 Leptodoras praelongus
CCTGACCAAATCTCCAACTCCATTTGCAGAAATGCAGCCCCAAACTTGTAAGGAACCTCCACCATGCTTCACTGTTGCCTGCGGACACTTAGTATTGTACCGCTCTCCAGCCCTTCAGCGAACAACTTCCTTCTGCTACAGGCAAATAGTAAAATATTACTATATTTATATATTGATTTAGATTTTTTTCTTTCAGTTTGCATTTTGTAAGTTGATGAAAAGAAATTATTATTTGTATGTTTGAAAGCATTCATTGTTTACAGCATTTTTCCACACCTGCAGAACTCTGATGTCCTCAGGATTAAGAAATTCCGTAAAATAGCCATGTAGTCTGCCTTTACAAACATTTGTGAAAGAATGTCATTCTAAAGAGCTCACTGATTTTGAGTATGGTACTGTAAGTGGATGCCACCATTGCAAGTTCCTTCCTAAATATTCCACAATCAACTGAGTGGTATTATTGAAATGTGGAAGTGTTTAGGAACCACATCATCCATGAAGTGGCAGACTACACAAAGTTACACATGCAAGCCTTATATCACCAAGCACAATGCCAAGCTTTGGGTGGAGTGGTGTAAAGCATGTAGCCACTGGACTCTGGAGCCATGCTTCTCTATCTGGCAGTCTGATGTAATTTCTAACACAAGCTGTCTGCCACTGTTGGGTACCGTAACCTTCAACTGCTCAGTTGTATAAATGAGATCAGTGTAAGTAATTCTGGATTCTGGATTCTGTGTTTTCCTCAGAATTATTTTGATGGAGATGGAGGCCCATGCTGATGCTTGGCCCTTTCTAGAACCAGTCAACCCCCGACTTGTGCCTGGCTACCGCCGCATCATTAAAAACCCTATGGATTTCCTAACAATGCGGAAAAGGCTTATCCAGGGAGGGTAAGATTCAGTGTGGATGTGTTTGTAATGCAAAAATGTATGTGTGTCTCCAAGTAGCAAAACAGAACAGTGTTCAATCATAAGCCATTCATGATTGGAAATTAAATCAATCAAAATTGGCCATGCTCACAGGGAGTGAAGAGTGCCCATACTCTTTCATATCAAACACAGCAACATTATGATTGATATCCTTGTGTCACTAGCCACTAGGGACACTAACCAATCATGGGCATCTGTGAGCTCATACATACACAAGAGGGTGGGAGTGTGTTACATCACCCCTGGATGTTGCAAAAGCACCAGTTTGAAAAGTGGCTCAGAGGAAGCCACTGGCAGCTGATGAGGAGAGAGGAAAATTGGGGGGAAAAGACAAAAAAATTTGTATGTCCTTTTCATTAAACTGAGATGGAAATGAACACATGACCTTTGCTTTGACCTTGACCTTTGCTTTTCATTGTGCTCAGTTAAATAGTGTCATTTTAAACAACCAATCTGATTACCTTGTGAGGCACCATGTTTTCCAGTTTTTACTTGTAGTAACTTCAATACATTTATGTGTTCCTTGTTGCAGTTATTGTACTATTGAAGAGTTTGCCGCAGACGCTCAGCTAGTCTTTAACAACTGTGAGCTCTTTAACGAAGACACATCAGAGGTGGGCATGGCCGGACACACCATGAGGCGCTTTTTTGAGAGCCGCTGGGCAGAATTCTATTCAAACAGAGAAAAGTAGAGGGCCTGCATTTGGGGAATTAATATTTGAACATCTACCAAACCCCATTCATAGCAGGAAAGTGTAATTCTTAATTTCAGGTCTTTGAAAGAGAAAGAAAACATAGGAACTGGGAATTACATATAGCATACTCCAGGTAAATATTAAATGATGCTGTAAAATGCAAAGACAATGTGTATTTTCTTTTTTGTGCCCATCATAATGAAAAACTACAATGTGTACTGGGCTGCACCATTGTTAAAATTGCCTAGTCAGACACCAGTTTATCAGTCATACTTATACCTCACCTGGTTCATGTTTGTTTATTTGAAAATGATGAAGAAATGTCATGTTTGTCTGGAACTTTTCTTTACTGTGCTTAATTTGTACATTTTAATATACTTTTTACTATTAACTTTAATGAAGCAGATTCGTAGATTCTTTTTCAGATATACAGTTGCAGTCAGAAATTTAGA
The DNA here is from genome assembly GCA_028564905.1 of Leptodoras praelongus. Lineage (NCBI taxonomy): Eukaryota > Metazoa > Chordata > Actinopteri > Siluriformes > Doradidae > Leptodoras > Leptodoras praelongus. The sequence continues at coordinate 13,797,006 of JAOTRJ010000020.1, forward strand.
TACACTCAGCCATTCACTTTCTAGGGAAGAATGTATGTTCAACTAACACCTTCAGTAGAAAAAAGAACAAGAATTTGGTGCACAAGTTTACATTTTTTGTGGGGTGAGGGGGGTCTGAACTCCAAGGTTTCTTAACTTCCTGTTAGCGGTCATGATTGACTACAGCTGGTAAACTTCTGACTGCAACTGTAGATACTTGATCATGCAGCCGAACTTTGTGTGATCAAATGACAGGATCCATTAACCAACAATATTGCATACTTTGGCTACCTAATTTAAAATATACAATAAATATGGAATGAAATCAGAGTCAGCAGAACCTGAACCTGAATTTGTGATGCTTTGAAAAAAGAATGGTTTTGTGTTTAACTACGAGAGCATCACTGCTGCTGCTTGTCTGGTTCAAATCTAGAGCATTGTCAGGCATTAGGCTAGGACTGGCCTGATTAATGCCCTAATCTGACTGAACAAAATATATTGTAAATCCGTATTCATCTAAATTAAATTTGGATCATGAAAATATAAAAAAAAGAGCTGGGGTCTTATTTCTCAACCTTGCCTATGCATTATTTTTTACGGAAAATGTGTGACAATGGACTTTGTCAAGCAGAATAACAAAGACATAAAAGTCTGACAAAAGTATTTTTAATTTTTATAAAATTTATCCCTCAAGAAAAAAATTGATGAGGCTTAAGGCTATGCATATACAGCATTTCTACATACTCCTGACCAGACATAAGCAAGAAGGAACATGTCATAGTCAATTTATCTGCAATTTTAACAATGGACATTGTCCCAAAGCAACTTGCATAAAATCCAGACATAACTTTTAATTAAATGTTTAATTTTAAATTTTTCCTTAAATGTTATACCTAATGAGCAACCAGGGGCAACAGTGGCAAGGAAAACAATCTCTGACATGTGACATCATATTCTATGATCTATGTGGATGGTAGTATTTATTTTCCTACCACAAGTTTTGGATTTTGTTTGCAATTTTAAAGCATTTGCGGTCCTTTTGGCTGAGCAGCCAATTATTTTCTGCATTTCTTTATATGCTTTCCCCTCTCCAGTCAAATCTTGATCAAAGTTCTTTCTCCTTCAATACAATGTCTGGAACCACCCATTTTACTCACCGAGCTAGGGCTAAAACCAGCAGGTAAATCATTTGCTGCCCTCTTTCAAATAAAGGCCATATTTGACACCTGTTTTTTCACAGAATTAATGACCATTAATTGAACTCCATACTGCTCACTCCACACACACACTAACACACCACATCAGCGTCACAACTGTGCGTGGTATTAAACATGCAAGCGTTCAGGAAACTCAGCCATGCAGTGGCAGACCATGTAAACTTAGACAGCAGGGTTGCTGTGTGCTGAGGTGCATAGTGCATAATTCAACCTCAATTCCAATGAATTAGTTTTTTGCAAATATTCACTCATTTTGAATGATACCTGCAACACTTTCCAAAACAGTTGGGACAGGGGCGTGTTTACTACTGTGTTACATCACCTTTCCTTTTAACACTCACTAAATGTTTGGGAGCTGAGGACACTAACTGTTGAACCTTTGCTGTTGAATCTTTCCCATTCTTGCTTGATGTACAACTTGCTCAACAGTCCGGGGTCTCCGTTGTCATATTTTGCGCTTCATAATGCACCACATATTTTCAATGGGAGACAGGTCTGGACTGCAGGCAGGCCAGTCTAGTACTCGCACTCTTTTACTATGAAGCCACGCTGTTGTAACACGTGCAGAATGTGGCTTGGCATTGTCTTGCTGAAATAAGCAGGGACGTCCCTGAAAAAAACGTTGCTTAGATGGCAGCATATGTTGCTCCAAAACCTGTATGTACCTTTCAGCATTAATGGTTCCTTCACAGATGTGCAACTTACCCATGCCATGGGCACTAACACACCCCCATACCATCAGAGATGCTGGCTTTTGAACTTTGAGCTGATAACAATCCAGACAGTCCTTTTCCTCTTTGGCCCGGAGAACACGGCGTCCTTGATTTCCAAAATCAATTTGAAATGTGGACTCGTCAGACCACAGGACACTTTTCCTCTTTGCGTCAGTCCATCTCTGATGGGCTTGGGCCCAGAAAAGGCAGCGGTGTTTCTGGGTATTGTTGATATATGGCGTTCGCTTCGCATGGTAGAGTTTTAACTTGCACTTGTAGATGGTGCTACGAACTGTGTTCACTGACAGTGGTGTTCTGAAGTGTTCCTGAGCCCACGTGGTAATATCCATTACAGAATTTTATCGGTGTTTAATGCAGTGCCGCCTGAGGGATTGAAGGTCACAGGCATTAAATGTTGGTTTTCGCCCTTGCCGCTTACTTGCAGAAATATCTCCAGACTATCTAAATCTTTTCATGGTATTATGGTCTGTAGATGATGAAATCCCTGCCTTCCTTGTAATTGCACATTGGGAAACATTGTTCTAAAACTGTTGGACTATTTGCTCATGCATTTGTTCATAAAGTGGTGAGGAAAACAGCCCCATCCTTGCTTTTGAACGACTGATGTTCCCTTTATACCCAATCATGACACTCGTCTGTTTCCAATTAACCTGTTCACCTGTAGAATGTTCCAAATGGGTGTTTTTTGTGCATTCCTCAACTTTCCCAGTCTTTTATTGCCCCTGTCCCAACTGTTTTGGAACTTGTTGCAGGCATCAAATTCAAAATGAGTGAATATTTGCAAAAAACAATAAAGTTTATCCATTTGAACATTACATATCTTGTCTTGTAGTGTATTCAATTGAATATGGGTTGAAAAGGATTTGCAAATCATTGTATTCTGTTTTTTATGTTTTACACAATGTCCCAACTTCATTGGAATTGCGGTTGTAGTCACCAAAGCTCTGCTGTCTCAATAACTGCAGAGTTCCAAACCTCCTCGGGCATTAACATTAGTACAAAAGCTGAGCACTGAATGCTACATGGCATGGATTCCCATGAATGAGCAGCTACATGCAAACATAATGCCAAGCGTTGGATGGAGTGGCGTAAAGCATGTTGCCACTGGACTCAGGAGCAGTAGAAACATGTTCTGTGGAGTTATGAATCACACTTCTCTGTCTCACAGTGTAATGGATGAATCTGGGTTTGGTGAATGAACATAACATGCCTGACTGCATTGTGCCAACTGTAAATCTTGGTGGGGGAGGGATAGTCCTATGTTTTCAGGGGTTTTCAAGGCCTCAGCATACCATGAGACATGTTGGACAATGGTATGCTTCCAAAGGAACCTCTACCATGCTTCACTGTTGCCTGCAGACACTCACTATTTTACTGCTCTCCAGCCCTTCAGTAGACAACTACCTCCTGCTACAGCCAGATATTTCACATTTTGATTCATTAGTCCAGGGCACCATCTGCCATTTTTCTGCACCCCAGTTCCTATGTTTTCATGCATAGTTGTGTCGCTTGGCCTTATTTCCATTTTGGAGGTATGGCTTTTTGGCTGAACTTTTCCATGAAGACCACTTTGGCCAGACTTCTCTGGACAGTAGATGGGTGTACCTGGGTCCCACTGGTCGCTGCCAGTTCTGAGCTGATTTGAAGGGCAATAAGCTTGATGTGTTTGTCATCTACTGCATTAAGTTTCCTTGGCCAACCACATTATCTATGATCCTCAGTGTTGCCTGTTTCTTTGCACTTCTTCAAAAGAGCTTGAACAGTACATCTTGAAACCCCAGTCTGCTTTGAAATCTTTATCTGGAAGATCCCTTGCTGATCCCTAGCCTCCTACACAGCTGTTTATTTCAGCTAATAACCGTGTTTCAACCTACATGTGAAATTGATGATCATTAGCACCTGTTTGGTATATTTGGTTGATCATACACCTGACTATAATCCTACAAAATCCCTGACTTTGTGCAAGTGTACTTATAAGAATTGATGCTGGTTTGAAGGCAAATATATGTATATGTGTATAGAGAGACTTTAAAAATACTCTTAAATATGTCTGAATGTGTGCTGTGGTATCAGATCCTTTAATTTCTGTAAGTTGTGAGCTGGGGCTTTAATGGATCTGTCTTGCCCCATACTCAGCAAGCCGTGATGCAGTGTGTGTTCCAACACCTTTCTCTCCTAACCAGAATTAATTTTGCTATGCTTGTCAGTAAGCCTTGGGTGACCATGTTACTGTTGCTAGTTCATCAGTTGTCAGTTTTGATCTGTTTCACCTCAAACTTTGTGTACTATACTGAAATTTTAGCACCTCTACCATTATGGTTAGAGACGACTGTCAGTATAAATAAAATTGTGTGGAGGTTCTGAAATCAACACATAATTATACACATAGTGCACCAAATATTAGGTGCACTATATTTGGTCAAATGTCCATTAGGTCATTTGAGGGCATTTCTTCATGCACCATGGCTGTGAGCACATCAGTTTACAATGTGTGGGATTTATCCGACCATCGTACACAGTGTTATTTGTCAATGACCATTGTATACAGTATGTGATAAATATCAGTTATCCTGTGGATCCTGTCTGTGGTCCTTTGCTAAATCATGGCTGGATTCCAGATGAAAAATAAGTCAACTAGAATGACAGCTTGCTACAAGTAAACATATAATTGTATCAAGAAAATGTAGCACAAGCAACTTAAATTTGGGAAAATGACACTGTTCTTCCAACCAGCATACATCGCTATAAAGTATGACTATATGAATATATATAGAAATATGAAGCCCCTTTTCATCAGATCAGAAGTATGCTGTGATTGGCCAGGATAGAGCTCAATTACAGATTCTTGTTTGCTCTTTCTTAATACATTTCTCTAAATGGCCCAACCCAATTTTTTTAGACCGTTAATTTTCAACTGCTTGATTATTTTAATTGCTTGACATTTTTTAACCTGCCTTTTTTGTGCCTGATTTTTTAAAACCAGAATATGCAACTGCATGATTTTTTAAAGGAATTGCAATTGCATGCATTTTTAACCAAAACTAAAAAGGCATTATACCAGCATTACCAATGAATTACCAAATTAGGTTTTGGTTATGGTCACTCTGATTTCATTCCATAAATAAAGCCCTTTACCCTTCTTAAAATGTTGCAGCTGTACCCTCTGTTGTCCTTCCAAGTTGTTAGAAAAATATCCTTGGTCTACTGGGAAAAATTGATGTTTTATAAAACCATGCTGTACCAACTCTCACATTAGAGAAACACAGGAAAAAGTTAGACTTTAGACATTTAGACTTGGTTGTGTTTGGAAATTAATGCCATAATTCTGCATTGTATGGCTATCTGCCATTTTATTTGCATTAGGTAGTCATCTATCAGATAATCTAACTAGTCACTGAAAGTATTGAGCATTTGGGTCATACAAGATGTGTATATTTAATGCTTGTGTGTGTCTGTGTTTTAACTTGTGTGCATGCTTCTTTTAACTATCAATAATTGGACCTGTAACGTTAGTGAAACACATGGCATTAATAACTTCTTTTATCTTCTGGTAAATCCTGTACCCATGTGTTTGTTCACTATACATATGCTTCAAGTGACTTGAAATTGAAAATGTTAAAAAAAATAGACATACCAGCTATGAAAAGATGTCTTGAAATGTCAAAGGAAATGTGCAGGTTATTATTCTGTTTGGAAGTTCATATGGCACCACATCATCAGTAAGCATAATTTTATCCATATACCAATACCATTACCATTTAGAGTGGCTTCAAGCATATTGTATCATGACACAAAGAAGGAGTTTAAGATTAAGCATGGTGAACAGAGGTACACAGACATACTCAAAGAACTACATGCAGTCCTCCAAAGTTCTAACAGTGTGTTGTTTGTATCTACTGTTTAACATTATTCAGCCTAGTGAGATGCTTGTTAAGTGCATGCCCACACATGTATTTTGCTTACATAGAGTAATGCAATGGAAGGTTATGTATATGAGCACGATTCTACAGTTGATTTAATTCCTACAGACTCTGTGGAGTTTTCCCATCTGCTCATTTTGTTGAGTACCAATAGCAAAGTAATCCATCACCTTCTGACATTGAAGCTCACATTGGTAGACTATAAAGAGGGCCCTGATGGATCTATTTCCATCAAATAGTGATCTAGCTAACTCTGACCGGCTAGAACCACTTAGAACCACTGTTACATACTGAACTCTCCTTTCTCTTTTTCTTTCATTGTTGGCTACAAGGGCAGTTTTTCTTGTGAACTATTTTAGGATGTCTTTCAAAAAAAGTTTGATGCAAACAAGAAACAGTAAGACAGCACTTATAAATAGTGCAATAGCATACTGCTCTTTATTAAGGATGAGAATTTTTAAAGGAGTTGATATTGTATTTTGCTGAGCATAAGAATCAATCAGATTTTATGCTGAATGCTGATGCAAGAACTTATAAGGTGTTTATGGCTCCTTTTACATCTGTGGCAATAGGTTTATGAATTATATCATCTTAGTATTTGTGCAGCTCTCAGAGACAGGAGGTATGAATCTACCCACTTGCAGCACTTGTTTGCCCACCTCACTAACACTTGTAAAAAAAACCCAAAAATATCCAACAGCAAGGCATTGGTTTTTCAAAACTTGCAAGTAAATTGTGTGGCTCTGCTTTTTCACTTTTCATTCTGTCAAATGAAACTTTTTCACAGCAAATATGGTTATGACGACATGCACAACACCCACCTACCCCAAATCCCCAACCTAGCCAGTCTTTCACCCCTCAACAACCCCACAATTCCACTTTTACACATAGGCAGACTTAAAGTATAAACCCGGCCTTAGCTGTTAGGTACTAACAATGTTTTCTTCCATGCTTCCAATAATAAAATTGGAAATATGGCACTGCCCTTGACCTTTGATAAATCCAGTTACAAATTAAATTATCTCAGTGTAAGCAAATACACTGGTATTCCCTGTATGCATGTTTTCCAGTAGCCTTAAAGCACTTTTATGTTTTCTTTCATTTTAGTATATTTCAGCAACTCTGTGCATTGCAATAGTTCTTGGAACTCTGTCTGACCACTAGCAAATCAAGTCTTCTGCTTCATTATTCCTTACCAGGTGCTTTTCTTTAAAGAACCACATTTTAGTGTATACTGTATGTTTATATCTAAAAGGATAAAAAAAATCCTTCAATAGCTGGGATAGTTGAATAGCAATAGCTTACATGGAACATGTCTGTACAACATTGTAGAAAGGTCTAGATGATTCATGGCTGGAAAACAACACATCTTAAAAAATCTTTTAGTTTGTCTTTTACTTTTGTTTGATATTTAGACCTTATTGCCTTCATGTATGATTAGATTAATTTACTAGACTGGCTGATCATTATTATGGAAAGGTTAATGACAAGTTATGCTTATGTTTATGTGGAGCAAAAACTATAGATGTCTTGAAGATTTTTGTTTATATAAACATAAATCAGAATAGAGATGAAAATCTGAACTGTACCTCTTTTGTTCAATGGCCAACCTTTAATGAATTCTAGCCTTTGTAAATCATGGGAAACTTTAGTGTTGTGTGAGAAATTTTATTTCTTGAAAGAAATTATGTCAGATTATGGGATGCAAGGAAATGCTAGATGCAATATTCCTTTTATAAATTTGCTGAAGGTTTTATGTTAGATTTAAGTAGATGACTGAGCTTGTATATAAGTAGGTTTTCCTTTATGGAAAACACAAGATTGTGAGAATAGAGAAACCTCTGATAATGAAATGTAGTTTTCACACTGAACTTGTGCAAGATATTGTAACGTATTTCACTGTTGATCTGTCTGTTTATAGAGACATACATGGGATATTTTCCCTAAAAGAGCTGGATGTTATAAGGAAATATAGTACTAAACCATAAAATGAAATGTGATGTTAATGTATTTTAAATAATGTACAGTTTTTGTGACTTTTTCCCTTCTATATTTTTACAGAAATATCATTTTTAAGAGGCAGTATTATCCTGTTTTAAAGTGATATACCGTGCATATGTAGAATGTACTGCAAACAGAAATAAAATCAGTAGCGATACCCACTTGGCTTTACCTTGATATGTCTCTGTGGGGGGGTTTTGTAATGCATATGCTATGCATATGTGAGCAAAGAGGTTTGTTACATTTTGTGTGATTAAAAACAGGGAAATGAACTACTTATGCTAAATCTTGACCATTCTTTCACTTCTCTCTGTCAGTCTGTCTCCCACTATGCCAATGATTTGTAAACAGCATTTGTGTTCTTTAACAAAATCTAGGGGAACTTGTTTGTGTGCAGCTCTCTGGTTTTCTCATTTTCATGCAAATAAGCAATTCAATTAATCAACTTATTAACCTGGGGTATGCACTCCATACTCTCATGTCATCTCTCTATTCTAGTCTCTATTCCAGTTCATGTGGATTTTATCCCACCCTGATATGCAAACAACTTTGGGATGTGGGGCAAAACAATGGCAGTGATGTATTGTTTTATAGTGTGCAGCACACAGAAACTGTGCCATGTGGAAATGCAATGCACAAGAAGAATAGTTTTTCACTCTGCAATGGGAACAGAACAATCTACAATTAAAAAACATAATTTCAGTCATTTGCATATTATTCAACTACCATCCAGAAAAACAACAAGACAGGATTAGTTTACTCCAGACCAAAATGGAAGGGGCATAGTTGCTTTCCTTCAAACACTCTATATTTATTTTCAAAAAGTATTTGCTGAGATCATGCCATCAGGAAATGTAATGTCCAATAATAGCTCTCGAGCAAAGAGAGGGGATGGTCAAAGAAACATTTGTGAAAGAATAGGTCGCTCTCAGGAGCTCAGTGAATTCCAGCATGGTACTGTGATAGCATGCCATCTGTCCTGTCCACATAATATTCCATAGTCAACTGTCAGTGGTATTATAACAAAGTGGAAGTAATTGGGAATGACAGCAACTCGGCCACAAAGTGGTAGGTATCCCACATAAAATGACAGTGGGATCAGTGGATGCTGAAATGCATAGTGAGCAGAGGGCACCAACTTTATGCAGAGTCGATTGCTACAGACCTCCAAACTTCATGTGGCCTTCAGATTAGCTCAAGAACAGTGTGTATAGAGCTTCATGGAATTGGTTTCCACAGCCAAGCAGCTGCATCCACGCCTTACATCACCAAGCATAATGCAAAGCTTCAGATGCAGTGCTGTAAAGCACACTGCCACTGGACTCTAGAGCAGTGGAGATGTGTTCTCTAGAGTGAGGAATCACAATTCTCCATCTGGCAATCTGATGGATGAATCTGGGTTTGGTGGATGCCAGGAGAACGGTACTTGTCTGACTGCATTGTGCCAAGTGTAAAGTTTGGTGGAGGGTGTTGTTTTTCAGGTGTTGGACTTGGCACCTTAGTTCCAGGGAAAGGAACTCTTAATGTGTGAGCATACCAAGAGATTTTGGAAAATTTCATGCTCCCAACTTTGTGGGAACAGTTTGGGAACAGTGCACAAAGCAAAGTCCATAAAGACAGATGAGTGAGTTTGGTGTGGAAGAACATGACTGGCCTGGCAGGTGAGCGAAAAGCTTTGTCTTTAATTTACAGGTTCTTCTAAAAAAATTAG
>JAOTRJ010000020.1:13835765-13846070 GCA_028564905.1 Leptodoras praelongus
GAACTGCCATTTGGCCCGTAGGCGCAAACAACAGTCAGAGCCCTCCCTCCTACCCGAAGGCAGAGAGAGGCGACCCTCTCGTTCACCGGGGTGAACTCCAACATTAGAACTAACTACTTAAAAAGATATTTCAGATTGTGTCCTTGGAAGTCCCAGGGGAAGATGACACTTCTTGGTTCTGTTGCTAGGGATGTTGGGGGTTCATAGGCAGAATCATTGTCAAACCTGCAAAAATGTAACTCATTAACAGGGCATCATATCAGGGTGTTTTTTACACTCTCTGAGTGTGCACATGGATATCTGGTATTAAGAAAAAAAATTTTGCTGTGTTTATGAGAAAAATGTTTAGGAACAGTTTTCTTTGTCTCTGTATCAGCTTCTTTGTCTTAAATTAGAATTCCTGAGTTAAACAAAAACCCATTTACAAGCGTGTGCATAGGGAATGTTGAGGTTAAAGCTACACTGTTTAATTGTTTATAGCATCCATTTTTGAGTTTCAAAATAAAAGTATTCATAAGAATGGTATTATTTCATTAATGAAGATTGTACTACAGCAGATGTGTCTTTGAAAATCATGGCCCCCACAGTTGTAGTCTGATGTTTACATACACTCCTAAACCTAAAGATCATCTTGTGTCCATCCATAGTTGTCCATACCGGTCAAACAAAAGGTAATTTCTTTGCCATGAAGAAAAATGGTCACAAGGGTGAATTTTAACAAATTAAGTACAAGGGCACAAAGCGCTTCAGACCTTCTGCTGGAGGAACATTTTCAGGAGCATGTGACTTCCACTTGTTTAAAGAAAGGTTTCAAAACTTCCCCTGTTCAGTAGTACTTTTCCAATGAAACCTATATGTGTGAATATATACACTCATCAGCCAAAATAGCAACACTGACTGAAGATAGCACTTATAGTTTACTTAACACTAGAGCACAGAGAGCTGGACATTTGACCACTGTGACCTTTGACCTAATTGTACCTAGATCAAACTGCCTTTTTGCCAAGGAACAGATTATTCAGTTATATGATATCATTTTCTGGCAAAAAAAAACCCAGATTTTAGTTTACTGGAAAAAAGAATTCCTGGAAAATGTTTCATGTCACAAATTGTGTTGGACAAATTGTTTGGGCTTTCTTAACTTCCCCATAAAACAAACAACACCCAAATGAAATAGTGTAACACTGTTCACTTTGCTGTAGTCTACTGAAACTTGTGAAAAACCTTGTCTACATGAATGTATATCCTTTCATAACACTATAACTAAACAGGCTGAACTTGGTGTTTTGCGGCTCAGGTCACTGATTAACGCTCAGGTGCATACTGTACTTCTCTGGTGTTCTAGAAATTCTAGAACATTGCCATGTGGATGTAAAACTTGAAACTGCAAATGAATTATACTGGTTTCAAAACAGTGCCTTCTCCCCTGGTCAAACTAAAAGCTGACGGAAGTAAACAGAGGAGTCTTAAGAGATTCCTCTCAAATCCTTAATCTAAATGAAAACATTTTTATCATTCTCTTTTTTATTGCTTCTTCTCTTTCTTCTTCTTAATCTATTTTATGCTGTGAAAAATGAAGTTATTTTTCCCTGAGTTCCTCACTTGCCTCAGTTAAGGTCAATGTACATGATTCTATAATAAGAAAGACTCAATGAATTTAAAAGGCATAAATGGCATTGATGGGGCAGTTGCAAGGCTTAAACCACTGCTGACCAAAAAAACCCCAAAGTTCTTAGAAGACCATTTGAAGAACATTTGTAAGATGCATAGTGCTTCATGCTATCTGTCAACTGTGGTGGGGGAAAGGTGATGGTCTGGGGATGTTTTCATGGTGCCAAGTTTATAAATACACTCATGGTAATGGGGATCTTGAAGAAAGAATCCTATCACTTTTATCCATGCAATATCCTGTAGATTGTCCTTGATTGAAGCCAATTCCCACCTACAATAGAACAATGACCTAAGCAATGACTGAGCCACATGTGTCATTCTAGCAAAGCATGCATGTAATTTTACTAATTTACTGAATTCAAATGCATCTCTTAAATTTGCTAGTTCCAGTACCCTTTCTGAACTCTTTCCTCCTTACTAATGCATGAAACCTTGTGTATGTCCAGTCTTGGAGTGCCACAGGATGCTCTAATTCCATTAACAGAGGCAGATCAAAGGAAGCTCAACCATATAAAGAAAAGACCTTACATCACTTGCCATCCTGCATGGGAGAGGGAGGTAAAGTCAGTGAGATATGCCACTATAGAATTTTGTGTAGTATTTGAGCAAATCCTTAGGTACCATGTACAAATAGTGACTTGCACCTGACTGAAGACATTACTTATTATATACACCATGTTCCAAATTATTATGCAAGTGATGGTAGGATTTCAGTAAAATGAGCATTTAGGTTTTAATTTTTCAAATAAAGTGCTCATTTTATTTCTCATATCATTTTAGATAACTGTTATTAATCACAGACAGGTTTGTTAAATAGTTTGCCATGTGATTTTGATTACCTGATCTTGGACACTTACTTACAGAGATTGTTCCACATTATTGCACACATTATATGCAAGTGAGAATTCTTATTCAATATGGGAAGGAAGACAGATTTTTCTAAAGATGAAAAGCATGAAACAGTCCTATGTATTACATGAAAACAATGTATATTGCATGAAAACCAAAGAGTGATCAATGAATGATGAAAACACAGTAAGATAAAGGCGAATTAAGGAAAGATTCTGTCAGACATTAATAATAGTAAAAGTAGAAGTAAAAGTAAAAGGGCAGCTATAAAAAAAAAGAAACTGCGGATGTCTCCAGAATGTTGAGAAACTTTCAATGCAGGATCCTTCACAGGCTGGCAGTTGTGCAACTGTACTTTGGCCACCCCTAACCAAAGCTCACAAAAGAGAAGCATTTGCAGTTGGTTTACAGCAATGACACAGATTAATGTTGTGCTAAACTGGATGGTCCAGAAGGATGGAGATCAGAATGGTTGGTGAACCTGTTCCAACAAGACTCAACAAGGAGATGGCAGAGTGATGATTTTGGGCTGGAATATTGGGAAGTGAAAAGGTAATGACCTGTGCATGATATGTGGAATTCCTAACCATTTTCTGCCATGAAATGAAAAAAAAGAAGTATGGCTTCTGGAAAAAAAATGCAGGAAATGCATCATTAAAAATGCCACTGACTCCTTGGTTGCTATAAAGGAGAAAAATCATGTTTTGGTTAGCATCATCTCCTGACCTCATTCCTATTGATTCCTTTATGGACCTTGCTTTGTACACTGGTGCACAGTCATGTTAGAATAGGAAGAGCCCATCCCCAATAGGTTTCCACAAAGTTTGGAGCAGGAAATTGTCCCCCACACCATAATCCCTACTCCACCAAACTTTACACTTGGCACAGTGCAAGTACCATTCTCCTGGCAACTGCCAAACCCAGACTCGTCCATCAGATTGCCAGATGGAGAAGCATGATTTGTCACTCCGGAGAACACATCTCCATTTCTCTAGAGTCCAGTGGTGGCATGCTTTACACCACTGCATCCAACACTTTGCATTGTGCTTGGTAATGTAAGGCTTGGATGCAGCTGCTCGGCCATGGAAGCCCATTTCTTGGAGGTCTGTACCAATTGACTCTTCGTGACCTCTGCGCACTATGCTCCTCAGCATCCACTGACCTCACTCTGTCATTTTACATGGCCTACCACTTTGTGGCTGAGTTGCTGTCATTCTCAATCACTTCTACTTTTTGGCTGGGAACATCTGACTTGTTGCACAGGTGGCATCCTCTTGGCTCCAATGTGATGTAGAAATCTGCAAGGAGTAAAAGATTATCTTCATGGCACTGCTCTGACTGCTTTAACGTGGATCGAATAGTAAATGGATGAAGGTTAAACTTATCAGCCATAGACTGCCAGAAAAACGCACCAGGATAGAAATGGGACAAATCAGCAGGTGAAGGTAGTTATCCACTTTGGCAGAGCAGCCCCGAATTTTGGTCATTTCTTATGTAAACTCCATTTATGCAGTATGCTGTACTTGATTTATGCAGTTGTGTATTATGTCTAGCGCCACTACATGGCAAAACATTGTATTGCAAGTTGGTTGTATGCCTACCTTTAACATTGTAATACATATACAAATACAGTTCCAACTTTGGTCTTAATACAACCATCAGTGGTGCTTAGCTGAGAAGCACGTAAGTCAAGGGCAGAACACTGTGTTAATGGAGTTTACATAAGACATGACCAGATTTTAGGGTTGCGCTGCCCAAAATGCCTTCATAGCATGCAAATCATATAGTTAAGTAAAAGGCGAACATTAAAGTGTGTGCATTTTTTTTACTTGTATGCACACTTCTTTTGACTAACACACATGAGAGAATTGTGCACTGTGTATTTTATTTATATCCATTACTTTATTTGGCAATGGATGACAAAAAGATGTGTGCAACATTTATACCCCAAGGAAAAAATTCTTAAAGGCAAAAACAGAGCCCTGGAAACAAATGAAAAATAAGAAAGGCAAATTATTTGTGTTTATTTAAAATATTTTCAGGAAAGTCAGTAATTTTGGTACTTTTTAGTTATTTAAAAGTACATTCTAATTTTAATAAAATATAAATGAAATTTAAACTATAGTTTTATACTTATTAATGTCTATTTTAAATTACTGTATGTAGTGGTCATTTTATATAACCACCTTTGATCATTTTTATGAAAGGTGCCAATCAATCTAGAAGGTAGGGAAGGCAATATAGAACAGGTTTAATGTGTGTGTGTGTGTATAAATATATATAATTTGTGTGTGTGTAGTGTATAATGCTAAACTATTTGTCACTATGTGTATCACATTACTATGTGAATATATAAATAGCAGCATAAAAATTATTAGTACAAATTTAAGCAGTAATTAGTGATGTCATTGTTCATTTATGTATTGTCTGTGTCTTTAAGATGGAGCTCATGCTGAGATGGAAGCAGAAAGCTGAGATCCAGTCCCTTGTCTCTATTGCTCCACATTTCCTCACTCGGGTGTACCTACACAATAAGTTGTCTTATGGAGGCTGGATATGAGTTCACACTATTTTCTGCAGCATGTTTACTTGCACTAAATACACTGCACTGTAATAATTATCTTTCCTGATTCATTATTGTTGTTGCATTAACTTGAGTACTGAAATTATATAATAAATGTTTCAATGTTTACCAGATTCCTGTATTTCCATAGGACAATCAGAAAATCCATCTCATACAGTATGTTTAATTGGTGCATTGAACTCGGTTTGAGCCAAGCAATCCAGCAGTACCTCAGTTTCGATCATCTAAAAAATGGATCAAAATTGAAATCAAAATATGGAGTAGTGAGGCTATGTACCAAGCATTACTGAAATGGAAGCTCACTTCTATTTTGCTGATTCTGGTGCCAGCTATGATGGACAAATGCTTTCGAAAATCAAAAATCCAGGTTTGTGAGGCTTGGTCTGAACATCACTTTTATAAAGCAGCTTTGGGACATTGTCCATTGTTAAAGCACTTTATAAATTGAATTGAATGTAACTTTTTTTTTTTGGAAAATCCAATATGGCAAAGTTACTTGATTTTTTTTCAAGTAAGGATATCAATTTAATGCAAAAATGTGTTGATTGGCAGGATTTGTTTGATTTATAGTTGTTTAAAAAACATTCAGTAAAACAACATTCAATAAAAGCCAAAGCAAGTCGCACTTAATTTTGCACAGAAGTGAATGGAATGGTTTACTGTTTTACCAAACTGCTCATAACTTGAACAAAATATTTTGAAATGATTCAATATTTAGATGTTTTGGAAAGGGGGGGAATTAAAGTTTTACTCTTTAAATAAAAAGTATATTTCTAGTTGAAAGTATAAGGATTTTGATGATATTTGGTTGAAAAAGTGAATTAAAAAAATGTAAACTCAAACTAAAATGTGTGATGACATTGCCCACTCTATCTCCTCTTCATAGAAATGGCATAGAAAGAATGGGGAAAGAAATAAATTTGGATGGATAGAAAGAGAAGTGTGAGCTGTTTGTAATGTGACATGATGATTTGACCTTGTGAATTTTGTGGTTTGTAGCTAAAGAATTGTCTGAATTACAGCAGTCAAAATAATTCCATAGGAATGAACAGCTCTTCACCCCTGTGAAGATGCAGTTATGGCTTGTTGTTCCCAAAGTAATTCAGAACAGCTTTTCTTCATGTTCTAGGTCTTTTCACGTGTGATACTGCTTGTCTTGAGGATCAGTGTTCGGTCTGCACTGCAGCTACAAAAGTCACCAAGTTCTCTGTATATTGAAGAGTGAAAGTGGCTGATGAAACATGTCAGAAATATCTACCATACATACATCACGACCACGGCCGCCAGAGGGTCACCAGAAACGTCCGGTAGTTTGCTCCATGATGGTCGGCCGTGGTCATGACATATGTATGGTAGATATTTCTGATATGTTTCATCAGTGTAGGTATGAGGTGTGTGTGTTTAATAAACTAGCGTGTCTAGCGGGCCACTTTAGAGACACCAATCAACCTAACGTGCATGTCTTTGGACTGTGGGAGGAAACCGGAGTACCCGCAGTAAACCCACGCGGACACGGGGGGACGTGCAGACTCCACACAAAAAGGGCCCAGACTGGGGATCGAACCCAGGACCTTCTTGCTGTGAGGAGACAATGCAACCCACCGAGCCACCATGTCACCCACTTGATTAATTATTACGCATTTATAATTCAATAAATGCTATACAATTGAAGTTTCTCACCATTAAAAATCATTGCCTTGGCATGGTTATTACTTTGATACTGCAAGAAGCTAAACTTTTCTAAACTAATCCTTCAGATACCAAGTCATTGGTTATTATTGTTCTCAACTAAAATTGAGTTTTTAATCATTTTGATTTATTAAAGGCCAACCATTTTTATTTCTAATTAAATTTATAAACTTCAAAAGACATAATAATAATCAAAATAAACAAAATAATCAAATTTGCACTGAAGAACATGTATTGCTGGCATTCACCTTGCATTTGCAGTGCTTCCTATACAATAGAATCATTTTCTCTACAGATGTAATATAGATAGTGCCAGCTAGTAAATTCAAAAGTATACAATTTTTGTTCATTGTAATTAGCCATGACTAACCATTGTCAAATGTTATGCATTGAAATTATTGTTCTGAAATTCTAGAGGCAATACATTTAAAGCAGCACTTCATGTTAAAGTTGGGGATTGAAGGCCTGAAGAAACTCCCACTTTAAGTTAATGAACATTCTTTTGGAAACATTTCACTTGTATTTTACAGTGTACAAGTACAATGTAGAACACTGTGCTTGTCAGAATGTGACCCCCAGTAATATGTAAAAAAAAAAAAATACCATACAAATATTTCTTTGAAATTTCAAATACTAATTTGTACAATAATATTACAATTAAAGAACTTAACCTGAACAACTTGCTGGAAAACAATAGGAGCCACATTCTGCAACTCATGCATTTGAACAGTTAAACATTCTGTCACTCATCATTGGTCTATAATATAAACAGCAATGCGAAGTTTGAGCCATATAAAGCACTGCATGGCAAATTTATAACAGATTCCTGTTTGTGTGGTGAGTCATAAATTCATTCTTTAGGCATTTCAGTACTGCAAAATATTAAAGATCCCTTTAAAATCATTGCAACAGCAACATTGTAAACATGCACAAAATCCAGAATAACTCACTTGCTGTTGGGCATGGCTTATACAATTGCACATTTGTTCATCTTGGTGAAACCCAAATGCCTACCAAAATTGGTGGGTGTAGGTGAAACTATATGCCTACACCTGGGGCCAAGCCTCTGTCTCTGAGTAACTGTAACAAGTATTGATAAGTGTCCCAAATTTAATTAAAATAACAAATAAATCTTTCTGTTTTCTTGTAGTTAATGTTATACATGTTCAGAAGTAAGGTTGATGGCAGTCAGACAAGACAGCAGCTGTGCACAGGTAGTCTATAAAACCACTTTACTGGTAAATATTATTTTGTATTTAATTTATTATGTGGCCTGCAGGAGGAAACACAGAAAGATTTTTTCGGGATATTATGAAGGCAGTTGCACCCTTTCAGCCTCATTATAGAAAGTAAAGTGATTATGAACCTTTACTGTACGAAGGTCAAAATGACAGAAACAAGCACAGGGAAAAGCCTAATGAATTTATTGAATTTATATCATTTAATCCTCACCTTTTCACTCATAGGGGCTTGCTATGATTAAACCACAAATACACCAATGTGAAGATATTTAGGGCATATACAACAGCTTGAAAAAAAATCAAGTGATGCCTCTTGGGAAGACATGAAAAAAGCTCTAGATAATCCCCTAGTCTTGATATAGAGGAACCCATATTTGTTTAGCTTGTGCAGGTCAGTACAAAAGGAAGGCATCGGTGGCCTATAAAGCAGGTTGCATGGCTGACAAGCAATTTGAATTATTAGCCAGTAATACATAACTGTTTCTGCTTACTTGTAAGCACCCCACCCCCACCACATTACATATTATACAGTCATCAGTCAACACATAATAGTGTAAAAAAATGTATTCCTTCATTTTAATTTGGGTGTGTTAAAAATATTTCTCCATTAAAAACGTTTACTATAGTAAACTTTTACTGTTTACTATAATCTGCTGTTCTGTCCATTCTGTGTATAAAGCATTCATATTCATGTATATGTCTTCTGTGTATAATGCTAAACTTTTCACATAAAAATAAAGCAGACTGGCAGAATTCCAGCCAGAGAAGAGAGCCAACTGCACAATGTAGAGAGATACCAAAAGAGGATAGTTTGGTAGTTTGTTTAGATTTTGGTCTTGATGTTACTGTATGCTGCCAGAGCAAAGGAAGGAGCCTTTTCATTTGTGAAGCTAACAGATTCCTGTCCTTTTTTAGAGATGTGTGTGTGCATCAGAGTGTGAGAGAGTGAGAGCGAGAGAGAGAGAGAGAGAGAGAGTGAGGGAGAGAGCAATAAATAGAAGAAAATAATGGGAGTGAAGATAATACTCATTGCACAACGACAAGGAAGGAGCACTAAATGCTGTACAGTTCAGGCAAAGGCAAGACAGAGGCAACAGATCCACTGTACTACTATCTAGTTTTCTCTCGTATGTTTCTCTCTGACACACTGTTGACTGAACCCCTTCCTTTAGCTGTTATGGCCATTTTGGCAACTGCTATCTCTATGAAAGCCACTGATTATCCTTGTCATCATTTTAGAGAGATGTCATCCTACTTGCGCAACAAAGACCTGTCATCTCGGGCAAGAAAATCTGTTTTGGAGTCGCCATCCTCCACCCCATCCTCCTCCACCAAAGGCTTCAGAGTAAGAATGAGTTGTGCATGTTTACAGCTTTTTCAGCATTAGCCAAAAATTATGAAATAATGACGTTTACATTGCGAATATAAGTGGCTTGGTATGTTTAGTTGTATGATTATATTATTTAAATTCAGCATCATCTACCAATAATGGCAGCTGCTTTTGAGGCTGAGTTTGGGACTAGTTTGTTCTGTATGGAAGTAATAGAACATTTTATGAGAAAGATAAACAAATAAAGCAATACAAATTATAAATAAGCTAATAATAAAAGGAATGTGAGTGACTGTGCATTGCTGAGCATTTTATTGTTATCCTATTTCTGACATTGTATTAGTGATTGTCTAATATCCCATTTATATTACATTTTATTGCTTAATGTGATTGCAAAGCGGCACACAAATTTATTACCCCTAAATATTATTTTTATTATTATTCCACACATTTTTGGTGCTGTCTCCTACTGTTTTCAGAATATCAACAATATTGCAGTGCCACAGGTTCATCCTAATATTGTGTAATGTGCTTATACACAGCTTTTTGATTTTCGCTGTTTATAATAAATTGTATTTTAATCAATTATTTTTACAATAGAAACTGAATGGATGGATGTTAAATGTCTTTAGGGGTATGCAGAGGATCTGCATGCAAGCTAGCTATCTAGTGAAGTCACAAGACAGGTCAGGACGTATCTCCTTTAGGGATCTCAGACTGCTCATGCTTCTGCTGTTTCAAATCAAAACCTTGTTTATTTAATCACTTATTTGGTTCTGCCAACACAAAAATCTTCCATAACTGGACTGTGAATAGACTGTAGGTTCACAGAAATTAACAGAAAATAAATTAATAATACACTGAATTAATATGGGCGGCACGGTGGCGCAGTGGATAGCGCTGTCGCCTCACAGCAAGAAGGACCCGGGTTCGATCCCCGG
>JAOTRJ010000020.1:13940267-13950613 GCA_028564905.1 Leptodoras praelongus
GCCCCACCCGGGGATCGAACCCGGGTCCTTCTTGCTGTGAGGCGACAGCGCTATCCACTGCACCACCGTGCCGCCCTTCCTCAAACCATTCCTGAACAATTTTTGCAGTGAATGGGGCCACTGCCATTGGAGAATAGTGTTGTGATGAAGGGGTGTACTTGCTCTGCAACAAAAGTAGGTGTTAAATGTCAAAGTAACATCCACGTGCATACCAAGACCCAGTGTCTCCCAGCAGAACATTGCCCAGAGCATCACACTTGTTGCTTCTGCCAGCTTGCCTTCTTCCCATAGTGCATCCTGTTGCCATCTTTTCCACAGGAAAGTGATTCACACACACCCAGCTGTCCACGTGATGTAAAAGAAAATGTGGTTCATCAGAGCAGAATGTTATGGCTGTTCAGTATATATACACAAATACATATAGACATTTTAACAATGTTGTAGTTCAGTACCTAACATCACTTATTATAAGTGTTTTATTTTACCTGTGTGTGTGTCTGTGTGTGTGTGTATGTGTGTGCGCAGCAAAACAGCAAAAAGAAGAAACCAGACTACATCCCATACAGAGACTCTGTCCTTACATGGTTACTGAAGGAAAACCTCGGTGAGAGAGCAGTGTGTGTGTTTTACAGTATTATCTGTGCACTTTTGTATGTGTGTGCTGTGTATTTTTCAAATGTGTCCATGTGTGTTTTATAGGTGGTAACTCGCGCACTGTTATGATTGCTGCTCTCAGCCCTGCAGACATTAGCTATGAAGAAACACTCAGTACTCTACGGTACACACACACACACACACACATGCACACAGAAATACACAGCTATCCACCTTATTCCTGAAGCAAACCCTGGTATAAATCGTTGTGGCTGAAATTTCCAGGAGCAAGTGGAAGTGACACACACTTGTGCTTTTGTTGCCTTATGAAAATTACAGAGTGGTGAGAGAACTTGGACCATTTGTGGTTGTAGTGGTTGTAGTAACCTCTTGTAGTAAGAGGATTATAGTGATGTTTCTGGAACTTTCAGTGTAAAGAAAAGCCTGTATGTGCAGAAGGAGTTCTGTTTTAGGTATTTAAACACAAACACATATTTAGTGTCTTTTTGCTTAAGGTTTTCTATACAGTACTAAGTAAATAAGTAAGTTTACATTGTGCTAGTATTTCTTCTATTCTTCAGTAAATGAAGGCAGGGAGAGGATCACATTATCCAGTCGGAATGATGCTGATACTGTTAACAAGTTCAGCGCAACCTATAACACCAGTGCTGACAGGATAAAAAACAATTTAGTGGAAGTCTTGGCCATAGCTCAGGCAAGGAATCATGGGAAGCAGGAATAAGGTGGATAGCTGTAAAGTGCACACACAGAAAAACTTACTTGGTCAAATTTCTGTTTATTTCAGTCCTTACATTGAGTGTCTTTAGCCATACCTGCTTCCACCTATTTCTAGTGTATTAAGTGTGTGCATGTGTGTGTGTGTGTGTGTGTGTGTGTGTGTGTGTGTGTGTTTGTAGTTATGCTAACCGTGCAAAACAGATTCGTTGTAATGCTGTGATCAATGAAGATCCAAATGCGCGGCTAATCAGAGAACTGAAGGAAGAAGTGAACCGACTCAGAGAGCTACTGCTAGCACGGGGACTTAGCCAACTAACCACTGGTACACACACATACACACACTCCCATACACACAGACAGAGGGGCTGACCACACAGCAATGGTGAAAACTGAGTTCTTGCAAAAATAGGAAAGTTTTCTTGCATTTTGGCCTTTTGTCCACACAACAACTGTGTTTTAGCAGCCTGAAACTGCAGACTTTGTTTGTACTTTGTACAACTGTGCTGTGTTTGTACCCATGGTGTTCTTCTGTGGTGTTTATATATTTGAGTGGCAGGTAAAGTGCCGCATGCTGGCTTGTAGAACTTACTACAAAACATTCACTCATTTTTGTGAATCTGTGTGGATGAATATGAGTTCTCAAAATGCCATATGGATGCCAATCTTTTTGAAAACACAAAGGAAGAATGTTTTATAACATTCTATTGGCATGTGGATGTGGACTCATATACACACACTTGTACATACAAACACATGCACTCATATAAAAACACACACTGTCATGCATACGCTCATATACAGATACAAACATGCACATGAGCAGCACGGTGGAGCAGTGTGTAGCGCTGCTGCCTCACAACAAGAAGGTGGACCCTTTCTGTATGGAGTTTGCCCGTTCTCCCTGTGTGTCGGCGTGGGTTTCCTCCGAGGGCTCCGGTTTCCTCCCACAGTCCAAAAACATGTATTTCAGATGTCTTGGAGATTAATTCTGCCCTTGTTGACAACAAGGAATATAGACTGGAAAAAAGTGAAACACTAACCTTTCCTGTCATTAATGTAACCACTGTGTAAAACAGGACATTAAACACTTAGACCTTAAATAAAGAATTAAACATACACACATCTGCTCATTAGTGATTTCTTTTTGGCAGGTGCGGAGGTCAGTGATATCAGTACCTGTTCTGCACCAGCCACTGACTCTGCCCCTAACAGTGCTCCACCAATCACAGCCCATGCTCCATCCCAAAATATTGACCCCTCTTCTTATTGTAGCCTTAACCAATCAGGTTATCAGGATGAGATCACACAGGAGGAGGCGGTGGAAAGGCTGAGGGTAAGCAGAATGGTGTGGCTTAATATACATTAGATAAGCAAAGGGGTGTGGCTTAATAGACTGAAGGTGTGTGTGTGTGTGTGTGTAGGAAACAGAGAAGATTATTGCTGATTTAAATGAAACCTGGGAGGAAAAACTACGAAAAACCAAGTCTATGCGTTTGGAGAGGTAGTACAGACGCCCACATGCACACACATTCTGTTTAGGCATTTCTGAAGTGCACTGTGAAAGACTGTGTGTGTGTGTTTGTGGTGTGTGTGTGTGTGTGTTTCCTTGGCAGAGAGACTCTGTTGGCTGAGATGGGTATGTCTGTCAAAGAGGATGGAGGAACAGTTGGTGTGTTCTCACCTAAAGGAGTGAGTACATAGACACACACATTTACACACTTCTACATTTATTTGTGTACTCTCATTGCAGTTAGGTTTCCTTTGTATTTGGGTATGAATGTGCATCTTTGTTTATGTGATATTTGTTAATGTACATATGTGTGTGTGTCTATACAGACACCACACCTGGTGAACCTGAATGAAGATCCTCTAATGGCTGAGTGTCTCCTGTATTACATTAAAGAGGGCATTACCAGGTAGGTGTGTGTGTGTCTGTGTGTGTGTGTGTGTGTGTGTGTACACTTGCAAGTGCAGTAGTGTGTAGTAAAGGAGGAGTAGGGGAGGGTGTGACCTATCTGTAAGCGGTAGGTGGAGGGGTGTGGCTTATGAAGGAGGGGTAGAGAGGGGGGTATGGCCCATTAATGAGTGGTCAAGAGAGGGGTGTGGCCTATCAGTGATGGCACAGAGTGAGGTATGTGGCCCATAAGTGAGGAAATAAAGGCAGGGGTGTGACCTATCAATGATGGACCTATAATTGAGGTTGTAGAGGGAGGGGAGTTGAATAAAATAAGGGTTTAAAGGAGGGGTGTGCCCTATAAATGAGAGGGTAAAGAAAGAATTGTGGCCAGTCAATGAGGAGGTAGAGGGATGGGTGTGGATTATAAATGAGGGGTAGAGGAAACGTGGCCTATTAATGAGGGTGGAGGGAGGGGTGTGTCCCATCAATTGGAGGGTAAAGGGAGAGGTGAGGCCTATAAATTAGGGTGTAAAGTGAGGGGTTTGGGATGTAAATGAGAGGTAAAATGAGTGTTATGGCCTGTAAATGGGGCAGAGGGAGGGGTGTGGCCTATTCATAAGGGGTAGAGGGTGGAGTATGGCCTCATTGAGGGGTAAGGGGAGGTATATGACTTGAGTGATGTGGTTTAATACTGAAAAGGCATGTGTCTTTATGTTTGAAAGGGTGTGGCTAAAGACCTGTCTTTGTGTGTTTATCAGAGTCGGTCAGAAGGAGGTGGATATCAGACTCAGTGGGCCATTCATTATGGAACAGCATTGTGTCTTTAACTGCTATACTGACCACCATGGAGAGAGTAAATATGTGTGTGTGTTTGTGAGTATATACAATCTGTGTGTACGTTAACTGACAACTGCCTTGTTTTAGTTGTCGTAACTCTGGAGCCATTCGAAGGGTCGGAGTCTTATGTCAACGGCAAACTAATTACAGAAACAACAGTTCTCAGACAAGGTCTGTGTGTGTGTGTGTGTGTTTAACATTCTATTCTAATGCAGATATGCAGTAAATGCTTTATTTCTGTGTATGAAAAGTGTGTGCCTGTGAGTTGTTGTATGGTCATGTTTTGCATTGTGTGTGTGTGTGTGTGTTAGGTGATCGTGTGGTGATGGGGAAGAGCCATGTGTTCCGTTTTAATCACCCAGAGCAGGCAAAGAGGGAGAGGGAGCGAGCATGCAGCAGCACCACTGACCAGCAGGGGGAGTATAAATCCACACAGCAGGAGTTGATAGAAGAACAAGGGATAGAAATCAAAGAGGACGAGGAGACAAGGTAGACAGAGATGGGGAGCTAATTAGAATATCAAAAATAATTTTCAATCACATTAGATCTTGTCCTTGTTTCTCCAGACTGAATGACATGGAACTTCAGTACCGTCAGGAGAAAGAGGAAGCTGACCTTCTGCTCGAGCAGCAGAGACTGGTAAGTATGTGGTGCACTGATATCTTATTTGAAATACTCACAAGATCAAGTAATTTCATCTACATTAGCCATAAAAATATAAGTATAGTGAGTATAGATGTAGTAATACTAGTGGTAAGAAACCTGATATAACCGGTAAAACTATACTCACTAATCCACTTTAATAGGAACACCTGTACACCTGTTCTTATAAGTAGTTATCCAGTCATTCAACTGTGTGGCAACAAAATGTTTCAGCCTGCAGACCCTCTACTCACAGGATGTTTCTTTGTTTTGTTTTTTGCACTTTTCTGTGTAAACTCTTATGTGTGAAAATTCCAGGATATCAGCAGTTTCTAAAATACACAAAATTGCCTGTCTGGCACCAAAAACCATGTCAAAGATTTAGTGTTACCATGTTAAAGCCACAGAGATCTCAACTGGCACTGTTGCCACATGCTTGAATGGTGGGATAATTGAATGAACAGGTGTACAGTTGTTTCTATTAAAGTGGTCGGTGAGTGTATAGCATAACTGTGGTAAAATTTGTGCAACTCTGTTAAAACGTTATTACTACAGTGTTAAATCTATAGCAAAACTGGAAAAATATGGTAAAA
Source organism: Leptodoras praelongus (assembly GCA_028564905.1). Lineage (NCBI taxonomy): Eukaryota > Metazoa > Chordata > Actinopteri > Siluriformes > Doradidae > Leptodoras > Leptodoras praelongus. The sequence continues at coordinate 13,945,569 of JAOTRJ010000020.1, forward strand.
TTAGTAAAATAATAGTAGACGTTTGAATACTGGAAAGCTATGATAAAACTTGTACATGTGTTAAAACTAGAAAACTATTAAAACTAGGATAAAACTAGTAAAGCTATCACTAATCTCTGGTAAGCCTAGTAAAATGTGGTCAAACTGTAGTAAAAAGTGTGGTAAGGTAAAACTCTGGTAACACTATAGTAAAAATGGTAAACCTTGTAAAATGTGGTAGCACTACAGTAAAACTTTGGTACAACTCTTACAATGTGGTAAAACTTTAGTGAAACTATCACAAAACTAGTAAAATGTGGTAAAATGTATTAAAGCTACAAGAAAACCATGATAAAATGATTAAACTGTTTTAAAACTCACAATACCCTGGTAAAACTAATTAAACTATAATAAAACTGTGGTAAAGCTATAGTAAAACTGATAAAACTAATGACACTGTAGTAAACCTGTAGTAAAATGGTGGTAAAACTGTAATAAGACTGTGGTAAAACTAATACAACTATAGGAAAACAGTGATAAAATGACTAAAACTATTTATATCAAATGTGTAAAACTATAAACCTGTGGTAAAATGTGCAAAACTGTGGTAAAATTATGGTCCACATTAAAAAAAAGAAGTAAAAGAAAAAGAATAACCAGTCTAAATGGAGGCCAAATGATAGAAGAGCATTCCTTAATGTCCAGGTATATACCTTATGTTCATTGATTTTAAGACCTGAGGGTCATAAATCTAGGACTTTTCAGATAAGAACAATGTGTGTGTGTGTGTATGTATGTGTAGTATGCAGACTCAGACAGTGGTGATGACTCTGATAAGCGTTCATGTGAAGAGAGCTGGAAGCTCATTTCATCTCTCAGAGAGAAACTACCAGCAAGCAAGGTGTATATGAGCCTATCTATCTATCTATCAATCTATCTATCTATATATCTATCTATGTATCTTCTATGTATCAATCTATTTATCTATTAATCTGTGTGTGTGTGTGTGTGTGTGTAGGTGCAGTCTATAGTTAAGCGCTGCGGCTTACCCAGCAGTGGGAAGCGGCGTGAGCCTCAGCGTGTTTACCAAATCCCGCAGCGGCGACGTGTGGGTGTGCTTGACCCTGAGAGTGTGTCCCTGTCTGATCTGCAACTGCAGGCTGTAAAGGAAGTGTGTTATGAAGTGGCACTTGCCGAATTCCGAAACACACCCCGTGAAATAAATGCCATGGCGATCATGAAGATGAACGAACTGCTGCGCATACATGGAATGGGTGGGGCTGAAGGGGGTGGAGCCTGGCGGCAGGTGGCCCAGGAAGTCTGGGACACAGTGGGTGGAGCCACAGACGAGAAGGACAGAGTTAGTGGAGGAACAGGTGGAGTTGGTGATGAAGGGGACAGGGACAGAGGTGGCATATCTGAGCTGAAGACTCATCTGGAGAAGCTAACGGACATTTTACAAGAAGTGAAGCAGCAAAACAACATGAAGGACGAAGAGATACAAACACTTAGAGACAGGATGATGAAAATGGAGAGGGTCTTACCTGTGCGACAGGTAACACACATATGTTGTCTACATGCACACACATATACACATGCATACCGCTATGCATAAACATGCTAACACGTGTGTGTCTGTGTGTGTGTGTGTGTCTGTTTCAGGATCGTGAAGTGTTAGAGAATCAGGGAATTGGGAAAATAAAGGACAAGGGGGCAAATAAGGGATGTGGGCATGATAATGAGGTGTGTGTCTCTCCTAATCTGCTCTCTAATGAGGATCGAGTTACGCGTCTGATGGAAGAAGACCCTGCCTTTCGCAGGGGGCGGCTCCGCTGGCTTAAACAGGAACAGACACGGCTCCAGAATCTGCAGCAACAGCAAATTACAAAACGGCTACGACAGACAGGAGGTGGGATTGGAGGCAGGGCTGGGGAAGGAGGCATGGTTCACTTGCCAGGAACAGGTCAGTTCATTCCTCCATATGACTGTAAGCTGAAGTTTCCCTTTAAGAGCAACCCGCAGCACAGGCACTCCTGGAGCCCTGCCCAACATATAACCCCACCCACTGACGAAGAGAAGAGGGAGGGACCACAACATCTATCTAGTCCAAACCACATCACTCCACCTCTGAACCACATGGTTCCATCAGCAAATCCCAGTCCTGCCCATGATGTACCATTATTCATCCTCCCATCTATGTTCCAGGTACCAGTAGCCATGGGAACACAGCGCATGTGCACACCCTTCAACAACAGTTACTTTCCACAGCAGCAGCAGTGGCACTACAGGAGGAACTCTGTAGACAGTTCAGCCAGTCACCATGGATACAGTTACCATGGTGACAGCAACAATCAATACAGTCACTGTCAGCAACGATCCCCAAGCCCTGTGGCAAGAGGAGATCCCCGAGATTACTATGGAAGCCATCAATATCAGCACAGCCAACCTCAGCAGTGTGTCCCCACATTTCTGATGTACCAAGCTCCACCCACTACACACGTACTGCCAAGTAACACACACACTGAACTTGCCCAGTGGGGCTGGGGGCGGAGCCAAAGATATACCACACCCCCCCGCATGAGACGTCGACTTAGTGCACCTGACCTGGACAGCAAGCAAACGCCTGTGTGAGCCTGTGTGTGCGCACACACGTGTGTGTGTGAGACAGAGAGAAGAGAAAACAAAGATAAAACCAACTGAAAAGGAAGCTAAAGCATTATTGGATGGAAAAAAAATAATGGATGGAAGAAAAGAAAGAACTTAAAAAATGCAAACAAAAGAAAGAAAAAAACTGAAAAAGCAGTGATGGAGAAAGTAAAAATGAAATAAAAGAATAACAGACAGGAAAAAAAAGAAGGAAGAAACCAAATGTGGAAAATGAAAGAAACTAATTAAATAAATAATGATGTGGGATCTGATCTTTTTCTGTTAACTTTTTTAGTTTGTATGTGTGTGTGTTTCACAGGTGTGTGATAAGAGAATAAAAAGAAATAAAAATGTAAAATTCTGTGACTGTAATGATCCCACACGGAACGGAGTCAAGAGCAGACACGGTTCATAAACACGAATCAAAAGGCAGATCAAAAATAGTCCATAAAGGCGCAGAGCGTGGTTACTAAAAGGGAAATGGGAGAAACTGGAACACAAAGACTTTGTTCAAAGCTCAGAAGTTATTCAAATGTGACGGGGCGAGGGCAGGAGAACAAAACGCTCTCTGGCACGGAGAACTAGGGAAAAAAAGAGACAGGATTCACAACGGTGCACGCAGGGCAACAACGGGAACAAAAGTCAAGATGCAAAAGAGACAAGATACTTAGCTTTGAGAAAACTTAGACTAGGATCATCTTGGCACAGACTCATGTGAAGGGTGGAGCATGTGAGTTGATCCGCACTGAGGAGTGAGAATGAGCCTCTTCAGCGAGGCTTAACGAGCAATCAAACATGGCTGCCAGCAGGTGCGCCCGATTTTCCGGGCTCTGTGGGAGATGTAGTTTTGGACATGAGTTCTCCCACAGGGCGTTTCTGGTGCCCTCTGGCGGCCGTGGTCGTGACAGTGACTTGTGTGTGTCAAAGCCCAAACAGCTCTCTAGATAAGTGCATTATGTAGTGTATAGTAGTGTACTGTAATACACTTTTTTACAGGACCTGAAATTATAAAACATTTCAATAAGTTTTTAAATGTATTTCAATTAAATGAAAGTATTTTTTGTGGTTTTGCAGGACAAATACAGTTTCTCTGGAAATCTCTGTAATTGTTTGCAAAAAATGTAGTGTTTATCTCATAGGAAAACAGTGAAAAGCACAAAGGTTCAGTCACACTAACAAGCTATAAACAGTCAGTCTCTTTTTTTCTCTCTTAAATTAATCCAGTGATTCTCAATTATTTTCTGTTAAGCCTAGGAAGAAGAAAGCACTTTGCGCCCCTCCCCACCCTCACTCCACCACCCACTATTCTCTGCCGCGAATATAAATACTGTGGGCATATAAACCCCGCACATGACAAGTGTTTTTTACACGCCCACTGTCTATAAAATTGTTATAAGTACACCTCTTTATAACAATGTATGCCTTCATTTTTAAAAAGTAGTAGATGTGCAATTACACTTTATTCTATACCACTTTACTTTCAAAATGAGTATAAGAAAATTCAAAATGGGGTCACATGTGCCCCCCCAGGCACCCCCCTAGCGGGGCCCGCCCCATTATTTGAGAAGGAGACACAGGAGACGCCTTCCATAAACGTTATTTAAACTTTGAATAAATGTTATATAAACATGTGTAAATCATTTTAAATCCTAGACGCATTATTGTAATTTCGTGCTTTGCAGCTGCACTAATGTCAGAGCTGCTATTATAAAAAATTAATCAAGACCTTCTGACCAATCACAGTGCAGAATTCATCAGTATAGCAGATAATATATTTATAAACATTACACTGCTAACACTCTCACAACACTCTTACTGCATACACAAGTTTATTACAAAAGCCAAACACAAACACAGAGAGATAGAGAGAGAGAGTGAGAGTGCATTGTTCCCATTAAAGGAAATGTGGGGTTTCATGATAACATGCTCTTAAGAAGTGGAGTGTGTGATGTGAGCATCAGTGTGTGTATCGTCTCAGCAGGAGAAACACAGCTTTAAGGTAAGATGTTTACAAAGTTGTAATAATAATAATAATAATCATCATCATCATCATAATAATGAATTATTATTATTATTATTATTATTATTATTATTATTATTATTATTATTATTATTATGTTTAACTGTTAAACCCGTGAAAGTGTATTGTTTTGTTGTTATAATGATTAAATTTTTCGCATCAGCATGCTCCTCATCCTCTTCCTCCTCATCTCACGGTACTCCATGGTAACGACCATCAGTGGCTGCCCCAGTGACAGGGACAAAGACAACCGGCCTCGTGTGAGCTGTGTGAATCAGGGTCTCACTGCAGTGCCTGATGGTATAGATCCTGGAACACAGACACTCGTCCTGTCTCAGAATGCCTTTGTCTCTCTATATTGGGCTGCCTACACCACCTTCACACACCTGCACGAGTTGGA
>JAOTRJ010000020.1:13975591-13990027 GCA_028564905.1 Leptodoras praelongus
TTTTTGGTGTGTGGTTTTGTTGGTTTTCTGCATTATAAAATACACATTTAAAACAAGGTTAAAGGCCATCAATAATAGAAGTGAGAAACACACACACACGTACAGAAGAATACTTTGAATTTGTCAAGTCTTCCTATCACAACTACACAACTGTATACAACAACCTCATAAACAAGTGTGTGTGTCTGAGTCTTGTGTGTAAAATGTCTAATGTTTCAGAATGTCCACCCATAACACTGAGTCTAAACTTAACCTGTGTGTGTGTGTGTGTGTGTGTAACAGTGTGTATGACTGCCCTTTCAATTCAAACTTAATCCCATTGTCACATTTCTTTCTTTAACTGAACTTTGACCTTTCCTTCAAGAGTTAAAGGGAGCGTCTGAGTTTTACACGACTTCAGCAAAAGTGAAAAATCTGTGTAAAAATCTATATTATATTTTCAAAGTTTCAAAGTTAATATCACAACAGATCATTGTTGTGTTCAAAATGACCACCACTACTATGTTCAGTAAGCTGCTTTTTACTCTCAGATGTTTGACAGAAGCATGTGATAATTTTAGCCTGTTAGCATGGTGGTTAGAAGTGTTAGCTGAAGAAACCAATGAATGTGAAATCCAGTCACATTGTAGGTAAGTTGAGGAACTGAGGTCCTAGAATATGTTTAGCCTATAAATAATAAATAATGTTTTGGTTATGTGAGCTATTAAAGATTTTTTAAAAAGTCCTACTCTAATGGCCACACCACATACAACTGTTTATAATAAATGTCTCACATTCAGTGAATGAGGTGTGTGTATTATACATGTTTTTACTGTGATGAGATTTTTTGACGTCTGATCGAATTGATCTATGACACAGTGTGATCTATGGCAGAGGCGTGAGAGGAAGTCGATGAGCGTGTGGGAAACAGTTCTTATTAAAAAAACGCTGAAAAGAGAAATATGTGCACATGACAATCCAAAAGCAGTGAAGAAAAACTTTTCAACAACACACACTGAACCCACTTCCTGTCAGTTGCTCACTTCCTGCTAGCAAAACAAACCATCTGCATTATAAATAACACACAGTACACATTCCACAGCATTCTTATTCATAATATCAGTATTCATCAGGTTAATGAAGGAGGTCTTCTTCATTATCAGTCGGACCAAATGTAATACCTAATTTGCATATTTATGCATAGTTGAAACCTTACATCATGTTCTATAATGTGACCATGTTCTGATTATGATATTATCATTATTGAGGCTGAGCATTTTTTTAAAATATCATAACTGAGTGCACTGTTTCATTTATTAAAAAATAAAAGTTAGATTAAAGTCAGTTCATAAAGTGTGTGTGTGTGTACTGTGTTTTTATACAATTGGTCCCCACAAGGATAGGACATTTTGCTGGTCCCCATAAGGAAAGTGTATTTTTTTGTTGGACTTTTTTAACAGCCACAATGTTGCCTTTTCATTACTGAGGCTAAGAGGGTTTGGGCTAGGATTAATTAGTTGCATTAATAATTGTGTCAGTGGGAAGGTCCTCACAAGTATAGCATGATACATCTGTGTGTGTGTGTGTGTGTGTGTTGTGTGACTGTGTGTGTACGTATTTTCCTGTATGATGAGTGTGTGTAGTTTTGAGATGTTCCCTATCCTGTAGACCATATAGGGCTGTGGAATGGTGGACTATAAATGGTGCAACTGTTTTCTAAGTCAGTGCACACACATACATACACACTGCTGAACACACCGACCGAAGACACTCAGGTAACACAACTCACTTTACTGCATTTCTATGTGTGTGTGTGCATATGTACTGTGTGTTTATCTTGGTAAGGACTAAATGACAAAAACTGCACTGATAGAAACTATTTAAATTCTAAAAGAGCTGAAAGATCATCGCAAGAATAGTAAAACAGATGTGTGTGTGTGTGTGTGTGTGTGTGTGTGTGAACAGAAGGTTGGGTGTTCAAGCCTCAGCACCACCAAACTGCCACTGTTGGGCCCCTGAGCAAGGCCCTTAACCCTCAACTGCTCAGTTGTATAAATGAATATGTATAATATATAATGTATGATGTATAAATGAGATAAATGTAAGTCACTCTGGATAAGAGTGTCTGCCAAATGGCATAAAAAATGTGTGTGTGTGTGTGTGTGTGTGTGTGTGTGTGTGTGTGTGTGTGTGTGCAGCAAAGCTCAAGGGCAGGACAGAGTGATCTGAAGGCAGAGCTGGGATGTTGTACAGTATCACTGTCAGACTATGCTGTATAATGTTTCATTTGTGATTATTAACAAGATGTCATCCAGTTGTTTAATATGCAAATGAACCTGCTGACCAATCACTGAAAGTGTTTTTATACTTTCATGTGCCGCAAGTCTGACCGAAATGCAAATAGGTGTGATTTACATAATCCTCCTAACCATTGAATTTATGACTGTACTGTAGAATGATGACCTCTGAGTGTGTGGCTGAGGCTGTGGAACACACTGCCTCGTCTTTGTTTATTAGGATGTTATTAGCATTTATGGTTTTGAACTATAATATGCAAATGAGCTGCTGTAACCAATTATGGATTATACTGTCTACGTGTTACACGCTGTTAAAGCACTCTGTGTACGCTGTGAACTTTTCCTAACTGTCAGTCACAGTCTACAACCTGACAGATGTTTCAGGAAAATTCCAGAACCTGGTGGTGCCCAGAGGTTTAGTGGGTTATTTAAAGATGAACAGTGTGTGTGTGTGTGTGTGTGTTTGGGACCATGTTTAATTTAGTTGCCTTTATATGAGTTTAATTAAAAAACACAACGTTTTCTCACCATGCTTATCTGCTGTTTGAAAATCCCAAAGAATATTTAATATTTAAGATAAAGTAGGATGCCTAACACACAGAACCCCCCCCCTAAATTAAACATGGTCCCAAACACACACACAAACACACACACACACACACACACACACGCACTTGTTTCACTATCTTTCTCAGGATGTTCCATTAACATAATGTTTTACAAGCTAATTAATACTAAGCCCAATGTAAAGGCAAGGATTTGGCTCTTTTATTCTTTGGGATTTTCAAATAGCAGATAAACATGGTCAGAAAACGTTGTGTTTTTTCTGACATTTATTCTGACATTTCACATCAAACCAGGTCACAAGCACACACACACACACACACACACACACTATATTGGGAATGGGTCGCTCTCAGGAGTTCCAGTGTGGTACTGTGATAGGATACAACCTGTGCAACAAGTCCAGTTGTGAAATTTCCTCACTAATAAATATTCCACAGTCACCTGTCAGTGGTATTATAATAAAGTGGAAGTGATTGGGACCGACAGCAACGTTTAGGTCACATAAAATGACAGAGTGGGGTCAGTGGGATAAAATAAAGCGGAGACTGTGAGCCAGGCCTTCCTAACACACTCCTAAACCTTGTGGAAAGCCTTCCCAGAAGAGCTGAAGCTGTTATAGCTGCAAAGGTTGGGTCGACATCATATTAAAGCCTATGGATTAAGAATGGGATGTCACTCAAGTTCATATGCGTGTCAAGGAAGACGAGCGAATACTTTTGGCAATATAGTGTACGTTATGTGAAGGGCACAAGGGAGATAATGAAGTGCTCTACAATGACTGTATCTGACCGCACACGCACACTATAAATAGGATTCTTTAGATAGCTGTATCTGCTGGGACAGCTGTGTGTGTTTGTGTGTGTTTTAAAAACAATGGGAGTGAACAATTCTTTTTGTTTATGAGCATATCATTCTCTGTCTCTCTGTCTCTGTCTCTGACTCTGCCTCTCTCTCTCTCTCTCTCTCTCTCTCTGTCTCTTAGGATGTCTATCACTAAAATCCAGGCCCGTGAGATCCTCGATTCTAGAGGAAACCCCACTGTGGAGGTCGACCTTTACACAGCTAAAGGTCACACACACATGCATGCATGCACACACACACATAGACATGCCCAGCAGAATGTGAGACCTCCTGCAGAACAAAAGGTGAAAAAGCAGGAATAGCTGAAGAGGAGGAACAGGTGCCAGGCAATGCTTTCAGGAAAACACAGGGCAGAGTGCACCTGTGTATGTGTGTGTGTATGTGTGTTTGTGTGTGTGCATACACATTGTCTCCTCCAGCATTTCTGCTTCGATCCTGAGTTCAGGTTTCTGACTGTGTGGAGTTTCTCATGTTCTCCTCATGTCTGTGTGGGGCTCATCCAGTTTTTCTAAGTCAGCACACTAACTGAGTAACCCATTAGCTCTGTACCCTGGGCCACATCTATCTGTCTCAGGTCTGCTGGGCTGAGAGATATGGTACCACATAACTTTCATCACTGACCTCACTGGTGTTCAAACAGGCCACTTCACTGAAAACCTGAAACCTGAAAACCTGAAATCTCTCTCTCTCTCTCTCTCTCTCTCTCTCTCTCTGTCTCTCTTAGGTCTCTTTAGAGCTGCTGTTCCCAGCGGAGCCTCCACTGGTGTTCATGAGGCTTTGGAGCTCCGTGATGGAGACAAGACCCGCTACCTGGGCAAAGGTGTATATATACACACACACACACACACACACACACACATACACACACACAAGTTCCAAGTCTATCTTTCTTGCACTATCTTTAAACATGTAATTGTTTGTGTGTGTGTGTGTGTGTGTGTGTGTGTGAGACAGGCACTCAGAAGGCTGTAGATCATGTCAATAAGGACATCGGTCCCAAACTGATTGAGAAGGTAAGAATGCACTACACCCATGAATCTGTGTGTTTTTAGGGTTTATTATGGAGTATGTGTATTAAGTAAGTGTGTGTGTGTGTGTGTGTGTGTGTGTGTGTTTTGGTAGCCGAGCAGGAGAAGATTGACAAGTTCATGCTGGAGCTTGATGGAACTGAGAACAAATGTGAGTATCTCTCTCACACACACACACACACACACACACACACACACACACACACATACACACACACACACATACACACACACACATGGAAAAAAATACACTCAGTGGAATTTGTTTTAACGCATTGTTTTATTCAACATCTGTCTCTCTGTCTGTCTGTGTCTCTGTCTGTCTGTGTTTCTGTCTGTCTATGTCTCTGTCTGTCTGTGTCTCTGTCTCTGTCTCTCTCTCTCTCTCTCTCTCTCTCTGTCTCTGTCTCTCTCTCTTGCTTGTGTGTATGTGTGTGTAGCTAAATTTGGTGCAAATGCAATCCTTGGTGTGTCTCTGGCGGTGTGTAAAGCAGGAGCAGCAGAGAAAGGAGTTCCACTTTATAGACACATCGCTGACCTTGCAGGAAACAAGAATGTTATCCTGCCTGTACCTGTATGTACTGAGACACACACACACACACACACACACACAGTTTTGTCTTGCTATACATGTGAGGACTTAATTATAGAATTGAAATAATTATAGAATTACCTTTACCATGAGCAGACGTTCATGATCTAACTGTGCATGTGTGTGCATGTGTGTGTGTGTGTGTGTGTGTGTAGGCATTTAATGTGATAAATGGAGGTTCTCATGCTGGGAACAAGCTGGCCATGCAGGAGTTCATGATCCTGCCAGTGGGAGCGAACAGTTTCAGTGAGGCGATGCGAATTGGTGCTGAAGTTTATCACAACTTAAAAAATGTCATTAAAGCCAAATACGGAAAGGATGCAACCAACGTAGGGGATGAGGGGGGGTTCGCCCCTAACATCCTAGAGAACAATGAAGGTAAGAGTACTTTTATCTCATCCCATTTCTTATCTTACTTGAGATCAGTGTAACTGAAACGTGACCGTTTCGTGAACAATAAACACTGCAGATCTCATCCCTTATAGAAAATTCCCACGGGACTGTGCACTATGTTTACCACACAGTCATACTACATGTGATAGTTTACCTGATTTTCCTGTAAAGGTGTGAAAACAGATTCACAAACATTAGCAGTGAGGAAGTAGCAAAATAGTACTGCGCTACATACTGAAAATGTGTGTGTGTGTATGTGTGTGTGTAGCATTGGAGCTGTTAAAGTCTGCTATACAGAAGGCAGGTTATCCGGATAAGATCATCATTGGGATGGACGTTGCAGCGTCAGAGTTCCACAAAGCAGGAAAATATGATCTGGACTTTAAATCTCCAGACGACCCGAAACGCTACATCACAGGGACGGAACTGGGAGACCTGTACAAAAGCTTCATCAAGAACTACCCAGGTACACACACACACACATCTACCCTGAACATAAGTGGGAAAGACAGTGGTTTATTCATCATGTCAGTAACATGATATCTAATCTCACTAGCCGGACCTGTCTCTATACTGTCCTCTGTAGTGCATCGCCATTCTCGCGGGGGATCTACATTAAAGAAAAAAATCTTTCTCTCTCTAACAAACAGCCAATTTTTGTTCATAGTTGAGGGTTATGAGGTATTCTATTACAGTTAAAGTGTCTCTAACTGTGAACACAATTGGATGTGTTTCATAAATAAAGATCCTCTTTCAAAAATAGAGCTAATTTGACTGAGCGAGCAGAGACCTTGTCCCACAGCGCCCTGTGCACAGCTGCATGCCTCTGCCCTACTCTCTAGAAAAGAATCATTTTAATTCATTTTTAGAATAATACCTTGCACATTTATTGCACGAGTTTTTCATTGTTCTTATATGATCATTCTCTGTTGTAATTAGAAGGAAATCTTCCTGGGCAATCAAACGGGAATTATATATATATTGAAGTAAAGGACCCCAGAACCACTCAGCTTTATAGAAGATTATAGAAGATATTATTGCGACACGGTGGCTCGGTGGGTAGCACTGTTGCCTCACAGCAAGAAGGTCCCGGCTTCGATCCCCGGGTGGGGCGGTCTGGGTCCTTTCTGTGTGGAGTCTGCATGTCCTCCCCACGTGTGTGTGTGTGTGTATGCCCTACGATTGATTGGTGCCATGTCTAGGGTTGTTCCTGCCCTGCGCCCTATTCTGCCGGCTAGGCACCGGCTAATAGGAATAAGCGATTAAGAAATTGAATGAATGAATGAATGAATAAATAAATAAATCAATAAATAACAACAAAGAAATAATATTGGATAGAACCACAGTACTAAACAAAGATAGAAAATCATATAAGTAAAAGAACTAGACGATGAAAAAAATGGAATAATATAATGAAAATCCACACAATATCGAACAAAAATAATCTTTTAACGGGCATTAAACAGGGAGGATCAAATAAGTAAAAAAAAATAAATTAAATAATTTTACAAAAGGAAATAAAAGTAACTAAAAGAATATAGCAATTAAAAAAAGAAGTTTCTATAATTTGTAAATTAAAAATATTTTTTCCCAGCATCCCAATCCCAATAGCTAGAAAATGTTTGTTTGCTAAAATTGCAAAAAAAAAAAAAACTAAGCCTGACACTAACAAGTTAATGTGCCATTGCATTACATTCTCTGAAACAAAAACACACCTGAGACGATATGAAAATTAATAGAATGCACGACTCGTTTGTATACTTGACGTTAGCAACTAGCTAGCTCTACCTTGATAATTTTCCAGTTCTTGCTTGGTTCTGGAGCTTGCTGCTGTTTTGTGATTATTGTTGATGTTAGTAGTTATGAGGGCAGATATAGTATCATGCAACAGGGTGGCTCGGTGGGTACCGCCGTCGCCTCACAGCAAGAAGGTCCCGGGTTTGATCCCTGGGTGGGGCGGTCTGGGTCCTTTCTGTGTGGAGTCTGCATGTCCTCCCCGTGTCCACATGGGTTTACCCCGGGTACTCCAGTCTCCTCCCACAGGCCAAAGACATGCACGTTAGGTTGATTGGCGTCTCTAAAGTGGCCCTAGTGTGTGAGTGTGTGTGCGCGTGAGTGTGTGTGCCCTACGTTAGGGGTGTTCCTGCCTTGCGCCCTATGCTGCCGGCTAGGTACCGGCTCTCTCGTGACCCTGAAAAGGAATAAGCGGATGATGAATGATGAATGATATAGTATCATTTTAATAACCAGCAGAAACTGATGAAAATGATGTAACTGGAAAGTGAATCATGTGCAAAGTGTGACCCATACAAGGACAGCCTGCAGAAAACAACATGAGGCTGTGGTGAAGCATAACTCTAACAGCAACGGAAAGATTGTATGTGTTACTCAAAAGGGGACAACGAATTTCCACATTTTCATCTGAGTCTAAAATCTTCACTGCACAATGACCTAAAAACGGTCTGAGTGTGAGACTAGCATGGGTTAATGCTGGGAAAGGGTTAGAGTAAGGCTTTAACAACATTAGTGCTGGTGTGTGTGGTGTATATTTAGTGATGTCCATCGAGGACCCGTTCGATCAGGATGACTGGCAGAACTGGTCGGAGTTCACCGCTTCGGTGGACATCCAGATTGTAGGAGACGACCTGACGGTGACGAACCCCAAGCGCATCCAACAGGCTGTGGAGAAAAAAGCCTGCAACTGTCTGCTGCTCAAAGTGAATCAGATCGGCTCAGTGACTGAGTCTATACAGGCGTCAGTACACACACACACAGACACACACACACAGTCATGTCATGCTATACTTATGAGGACTTTCCATTGGCATAATTATTACTGCATCTGATTAATGCTAACCCTAATCCTAGTCTCAGTTAAAAACTACAACAACAAACCCACTTTCCTTATGGGGACCAGCAAAATGTCTCCACAAGGTAAAAAAATATCAGATATTCTTATCCTTATATTTGGTCCTCACAAAGATACACTGAGATAAGACACACAAAGATCCAGGGGATCCTTGGAACGTTGCACAGTCCTCACGCTAATGATTGTCGAGGCCCCAGCATTGAATTCCGACGTTACTTGAGGCAGTGATGTACGCCTATCACGTGAAACGATTCTTGCCAGCCAACACCGGTCACGTTCACGTGTCTTTTTACGGCTACGCTGCTGTCATAAGTTTGAGGTTTTGCCAGAAATCTTGTAGTCACTCTACACCCTTGAAATGCTCATATGTGAAAATCCAAACTTTGCTTCTACCTCTGAAATGCTATGACCCATCTCACGAGCTCCAACTTTTAAACCGGGTTGAAAATCTCAGAATTGTGATAACTTGCCATTCTCATGGTGGAAACAGCCCTAGAAGCTTCCAGAGATGTCTATCGCTTTATATACACACTGGCAAATTAAACCAATGACTTGCATAGGTGGCGTTGCTATGTATTTTGCATAGGCACCTGTACTAGTTTTACTGGTACTTCAGTGTATCAAAACATGGTCCACACGCACACACACTCACACATGTACACAAATATTACAGTGAAATGCAATAAAGCTGATAGGAAAAGTGTAGATGTTTGAGAAGCTAAAAGTTCGTGTGTGTGTGTGTGTGTGTGTGTGTGTGTGTGTAGCTGTAAGCTTGCGCAGTCTAATGGGTGGGGTGTTATGGTGAGTCATCGCTCCGGTGAGACTGAAGACACTTTCATCGCTGACCTCGTTGTCGGGTTGTGCACTGGACAGGTAACACACACACATACACTCGCTCTCAGACACAGCAGACAGGCAGGTGTTTGTGTGTAGTTGCCAATGTTAATGCTAACACTGTGTGTCTCTGGGTGAACAGATTAAGACTGGTGCCCCCTGCAGGTCAGAACGCTTGGCCAAGTACAACCAGCTTCTGAGGTCAGTGATGCAAACATAAATGATCTCACACTGATGACTGCAAATTAGCTTTTCATAACGAGGTTTATAATTATGCATAGAAATGAATGTTCATGATTTTCTCTCTGTAGAATCGAGGAGGAGCTCGGAGACAGCGCCAAGTACGCTGGCCGAGACTTCCGTCATCCCAAAGTGAATTAATCTGGGGACCTAAAACATGCTCATGACATCACATGCACACATTCTGACCAAAAGTGTATCAGTTCCTAATAAAGTACCTCACTGTTATCAAATTAATTTCACCTATTAAAATGAAACTGTGTATAGAACATTGGCGCCCCCTGGTGACGTGCATGTGTCTGTGTGGAATAAATCTCAACTGCAGTGATGAAACGACTGAAACTGTAGAAACCACACAGATATTCACACAGCTGTAAGCACCTGGAACAGTGTAAGCTGAGGGTCTTGTAGGCATGAGAGTGAGAGAGACTCTAAAAACAAAAGGGGTGGGTCAGTGGGTAAGGTGTTGGGATACTGAATAGAAGGTCAGGGGTTTAAGCCCCATCACCACCAAGCTGCCACTGTTGGGCCCCTGAGCAAGGCCCTCAACTGCTCGGTTGTATAAACAAAAATGAGATAAAGAAAATGAGAAGTCACTCTGGATAAGGGTGTCTGCCAAATGCTGTAAATGTAAATGTAAACAAAATGGGGAGGATTATGTGATCTGAGGAACATAAGTAAGTTAGGAATGATGTTACACATGGCCCGTGCCTATCAAACTCTCATGTTTAGTGTAGTGCAGTGGTCAGTAATTGGTTTTCTAACACGGTTGGTTTTCTCACAGCCACAGTATTCGGTTTTGATTACCTTTTAAGCAATAACTTATTAACAATAACTATTACTGTAGCTCAGTCTGGTCAAAGCAACTTCTCAGCCTAATGACAGCAGCATTTTGGGGTTGGAACTGAGCTGAATATCAGTGCTCCAGTGGAGACCCACATATTACATTTGGCAGACACCCTTATCTTACATACTTACATTTATCTCATTTATACAAATTAGCATTAGGGCCCAACAGTGGCAGCTTGGTGGTGCTGGGATTTGAACTTATGACCTTCTGATCAGTAGTCCAATGCCTTAACCACTGAACTACTGAGCTACCACTGTCCCTGTGCCACAGTTCCCCTGAGGACAAGAACTTCTGAGAGGAGACACCTCCCAGAGACATGGAGCTCAAACTGCATAAATACAGACAAGAGTTCATCTGTCTCTTATAAAATAAGCATATACTGTATGTGTGTGTGGGGGATGTTTCATATCTTGGTGGCAACTGAATGACATGAATGATGAGAGGCAAAAAGACAGAGAAACAGACATAGAGAGAAATATCTGAGAAAAGATCCATGTTGGAAGGATGCTTCCCCCACCCCCTGCCTGCCACTCCCTGATACACGCACACTTTTGCATTTCCAGGTTGTTAAACTTGTGCTGAAGTGTCTGCCTGTTGGTCATTGCTAAGCAACAGCAGCTGCTAGATGCAAAACCTTTTTAACCTTCACACGCTTGGATCTGCCCTGACGTCAGACATGCAAGTTTGTTTGTGTGTTTGTTTGTGTGTGTGTGTGTGTGTGTGAGAGAGAGAGAGAGAGCATTGTAATGATGACTCAATGTGGGGTCAGTGTTTGTGCGTCACACTGGAAGGGGCTGGACACACATTCGTCTATCCTGCTCTGTCTGTGTCTCTGTCTGTCTCTCTGTCTGCCTGTCTCAGTCTCTGGGGAAACCTTCTGCGCGTGTTGAACTATGGCAAGTAGGAAATAGTTCCTGAATGTTCCTCGTTTCCAGGGGAAAGGTTTATAGGGGGTGGAACCTGCAGGAGTCAAAGGTCATAGGACTGTGTTATTGTTCCTCAGCATCACAAAAGAGGAAGAGACCATAAACACTGATTAAGTAATTAAATTACTTTGACATAGAATGTCATCGGTGTGGGTGACTGTGAGACTGAGAGAGAATTCAAAGGGCCTCTACACACACACACACACACACACTTTGCCTGTGGAGATGCTACAGGCTGTAATGAATGAAGAATGAAGATTTTGTGGGAAAGACAAAGAAGAACAAATAAGAACAACAAAACAAACAATCTGACAGTGAGCAAGTGAATTCAGGGCCGAGTCGGAAGAAAAGAGGAGGAATGACGGATAGGATGATCAGCAAACTAAAAGATAGATTAATGAACATCGTTGTAATGTTCGTCTGCTGTATCGACGGTAACAGGATGGAATGTGTGACATCACAAGCGCCTGGGTTTAAAATGACCGCCGAAGGGTCGGCTCTCAGACGAGTCCTGCACAGGACAGAACACGACACTGCCAGGACGGTACGACAAGACAACAAACAAACATCATAAAGATATAACGAAGATAAAACTCTGGATATACAACGACCAAGTGGTTCCGTTTGAGAACTTTTACTGACAAATATTTTTTAACTATTTATTTTGAACTTTTATTTGCCAAACTTCCTCATCAGAGATGGCCTCTTCATCATCCTGCCTTTTTGCTCTCTTCCTCCTAATCACTGTGGTGACACAGGTGATGAGCAGACCATCGTCAAGGAGACCAGACTCGCAGGTGGGTGTTCATCTAACACACACACACACACACACACACACACTCACTTAAAGAAGTGTGTAATTTGTAATGTTCCTGAATCAATAGTACAGATATACCGTACTTTGTAATAAATCAGATCATAAGCATTTTTAATAAATAAATATTTTAAACATTTATAAATAAAGCATATGAAAATAACCTCACACTAACTTCTGTCATGAAAGCAGATGAGATCTATGTCTATGTGTGTGTCAGATTCTACAGGGTCTGTTTGGATCAGAGATCACTTCCCTCTTATTGTCCCAGCCAGAGGTCACAGAAGGCTCAGCTCAAAGCCCCGCCCCTTCTGAGGCTGATGGGCGTGGTCTGTCAGGACACTTTGTGATGCAAGAACCTGTCCACCTTGTACCCCGCCCCTTCCTGGACTTCCTTACAAGACAGAGGAAGTTCCGGGTGAGGAACAGGAAGGGTTCTGCACGCGGCTGCTTTGGGATTAAAGTGGATCGTATCGGAGCACTCAGCGGACTGGGCTGCTGACACTGGGTTCAAAATGACTAATCACAGTGCACCACCTTCCAACCAGCTATCAGATTCAGCTGGTTAGACTGGGACATTATGGAATAGCCGATGAGGGAGGAGTAGTTAGTGAGAGAGAGTGAGTTAGAATTGTTATCGGGGACGAGGCTGAATGGTGATCATGGATCAGACATTTAGTGAGAACAAAAGTGTAACTGAACAGACACTGACCTGAGATCAGTGAACTTGACCTGCCCTGACCTCTTCTCCAGGGCTCTGTGTGTGTGTGTGTGTGTGTTTGGACGGTTTCTAGCTCTTTGTGAGGACCAAATGTCTCTATGCTGAAAAGAATACATTACAAGCTTTGTCTTGTGGAGACATTCAGTCAGTCTTCACAAAAAAAGTGCTTTATTTTTGAAAATTGACAAGCCAAAAGATTTCCTTTTGGGCACTGAGGTTAGCTTTAGTTTAAAAAGAAATCAGTGTAATGTCCTCACTAAGATAATAAATCCAACAGTGTTTGTGTGTTTCAAGTGGAGATGACATTCATCTCTAATGATGATGATGATAAGGAGGATGATTTTATATACACATATACCTGGGTGTTTCAAAAAGATGGACCCAATTTGAAATCACTCTGTTGATGACATCTGCAGGTTCGACTGCCTCAGCGCTGAATGGCACGGAACCCCAAGATTGGCCGCTACATTCTTGGCCCCCAAGAGCCGTAGACATTACACAATGCAACTTTTTCTTGTAGGGAAACATCAGGCACTAGGTTTTTGTGCCACCAGTAGCGTCTAATCTGGAAGACCTCAAAAATAGAATCACGGCAGTGGTGACTTCAGTGGAAGAAGACACTTTGAGAGGCGTTTGGGACGAACTCAACTATCGTCTCGATGTTATCTGTACGGCAGGTGGAAGGCACATAGAGCATTTATAACATGGTTACTAAAACTTGATAACTCGTTAAACCGTTTGTAAATTTTTAGTGTAATTGTAACATGTTTCTATCAAGAAATATACTGCTTTGAAATTGGGTCCATCTTATCTTTCTGAAACACCCTGTATATGCCTATGAATAAGAAACATTATGTTTAAAAACATTCAACTATAACCGAATGAATAAAAGAGTTGAAGATAGATTTCATGATTTTATCACTAACTCAGTTGAGAGCTTGTGTATTTGTGTTTGACTTTATAAAGATACACAACCAGACTCAGGCACTTCCTCATAGAGTTTTTCTTCTTGGTATTGGATCACTAAAAACGAAGCTTTTCTAAAACAGCTTCCAACGTGGACAAATGTTACTGTTCACATTCATAACACATGCCGTTTGTGGAAGCTTATGTTTTAAAAAAAAAAAGTCACACTGTCACGTGTGCGTGTACCATGCGTTACTAACGTGCTAGGGCTGGGTGTGTGATGGCTATTGATAAGGAACACACCGTGTTCATACATCTCACAGTACTGAATATCAGTGTAGTGCTTATTCAAACACACAAATATGAAAGTCTTTCAGCAGTTTGAATAGTTTGCTAAATAGTTTGTGGTTCATCACTTTTATAAAGCAGAGCAAAGGTGTTGTTCAGTATATATACTGTATATATATTTACAACAACTTTCATAGACAATGAAACTGAAACACCTGTCATTTTAGAGCACAATAATTTATTAGTATGGTGTAGGGCCTCCTTTTGCGGC
>JAOTRJ010000020.1:14003363-14015094 GCA_028564905.1 Leptodoras praelongus
AAAAAATCTTTTAAATCTTTTAAACAACATATATACAGACAACCCAGGCTGACTGTTTGTGTGCATGTGTGTGTATATCTATATAGCTTCTTCTGGGATGAACATTCCTCATCGGTGTAACAGCACAAAACATCGCATCATCTCCCCAAAGCTGCCATGTGGCCCCGCCCCCTACCTCAATGAAGTCCAGAACCTAACCCCGGAGAGCTCAGGGGGTGGGGCAGCCACTAGAGATGGAGGTGCAGGGGATGCTGTTGCAGGAGGTACGGCCAGTGAGAAAACCCAACCCTCCAGCCCAGCAGTCGCCCTTGACAACGGGTGTTCTGCTACACCCTCTTCCTCCTCTTCCAGCCCGCCGCAAACACAGCGCACAACAATTGCCCTCAGTAATGGCAATGGTTTCTATGGTGACCAACATGGCAGCCTGGCAACAGTAGCACTGCCTCAGAATGCGGTAATAGTCATGACGACAGCAGCAGCAGCGGCGGCATTGGGCCGGGGAGGGGAGGAGTCTAAAGGCGAGCTCAGTTCTGGGCACCTGTCACTTACGCATGCTGGAGGCCGGCTCGTCCTATCACCTGTCCCAACCAAACAGGAGACGCCTCCTCCCAGCCCAGCAACTCACACAGTGCAACCCAGTCAGGGTGTGGCTACGCTCTCCCTCACTCTTTTGCCCAGTCCTGTGATTGGAGGACTGCTGTTGACAGATCGTGTAATTACAGACAAGCCCAGCACTATGCTCCGCCCCTCGTCTCCCTCTCCATCCTTAATGGCACTACCATCCACACAGACTGGCACTGTAACTGACCCCGCCCCCCCTGTACCACTGCTCTTTGACCCTGATTCGTTTCTCAATAGTCCCAAACAGGGCCAAACATATGGTGGCTCCTCCCTCTCCCCACTTAATACTACTAACTCCGCCTTGTCCTCCCAGGGCTCACCCCCTTCCTCTTCTCCACAGCCTTCTTCATTGGCATTGACTCTTTCTCCAACCTCTCCACCCTCATCTCTTTCTTCTCTCTCTCCTCCCACATCTACACCAAACTCTGCCTCTCTGTCTCCTTCACTCTCTTACTCACTCTCTCCTTCTTGTCCCACCCCTTCTCTCCCTACCCTTTGCCTTGACTCCTCATTGGCTCTTGATTCACTGACCCACCCACTAAGCCCCACCCTAGTCACTCGGGTCTCCTCACCACGATTGGACATGACCCCCAGAAGCTCTACCAGTGATGGACAAACTCTTCTGCTAGGACAGGATGAAAATGTCCTGCCTCCTCTGCTGTCACAAAACTACACACACAACCAGCTGTTGCCTTCACAGCACTCAACATCCAGTCAGCAGTCTAGCAACCACCTGCCAGCCAGTCAACTACTGCTCAGTCAGCTCTCGCCCAAACAACCACAGACCAATCAGCTTCCAGCTGATGGAGAGGGGGCGGGGCTTAGGCTTCAGGAGGAGGCTCATCTCCTGATGACCCAAACACACACACACTCGCAGGGTTTGAGGCCCCCAGGGCGAGGCCTGCGCCATAGCCTCAGCCAGCCAGCTCTGCTCACACACAGTGACACGCAAACTGATGCTCACACACATTCACACACACACACTGACACACACACATACTCACATACACACACATTTATTGCACAGGTGAGCCCTGTTCAGGTAAAGGAGGAAAAGTCTCCGCCCATAACACCAGCTATTCTGCGAGAATTAGAGTGTGATGACATGCCCATGGATACTGCTCAGAGTACAGAGACCACACAGCAACACACTGATGAGGCGGAGCTATCGTTTGACTCCACCTTTCCTGACCTGATATCAGAACTCATCACCGAGGAGACAAACAGCCACTCTGAGTGTATAAGCCTGAACTCCGCCTCTGCCCCACCCACTTACCCAGTCAGGTACATGGCCCCGCCCCAGCCGACGCCCTCCACCTCCTACCTGCCCTACACACTCCTCACACAGACACACACACACTCCAACATGCACTCCGGAGTAGGGGAGGAGCCTCAGCGTCTCGCTAGCATCACCGATTTCTCACCTGAGTGGTCGTATCCAGAGGTGAGTGACACACACAGGTGTGCACATGCGAACAGTCACACACATACGCCGATCAGCCATAACATTAAAACCACCTCCTTGTATCTACATTCTTTGTCCATTTTATCAGCTCCACTGACCACACAGGTGCTCTTTGTAGTTTTATAGATAGAGACTGTAGTCCATCTGTTTTTCTGCAGAATTTGTTAGCCCCCTTTTGTGCTGTTCTTCAGTTGTCAGGACCCCCACAGAGCAGGTATTATTTGGGTGGTGGTGTGTTAACACACTCAAATAATATCACCATCTGGTGATGGTGTGTTCGTGTGTGTTGTGTTGGTACAATTGGATCAGACACTCTAAAGTGGTCCCCCGTGACCCCGTAACTGGGAATAAGCGGTATAGAAAATGACTGACTGACTCTAAAGTGGACAGAGTGTGTAGATACAAGGAGGTGGTTTTAATGTTATGGCTGATTGGTGTATATACCAATGAAACACCACTGATGATGTCTGTCTGTCTCCCTCTCTATCTGTTTGTCTGTCTGTCTGTATCAATGTCTCTGTTTCTGTCTGTCTCTGCCTCTGTCTAACTCTCAGGGTGGGGTGAAGGTGTTGATCACAGGTCCCTGGTCAGAGGTGAGCTGCAGGTACTCGTGTGTGTTTGATCAGAGTACAGTACCCGCTTCACTCATCCAGCCCGGAGTACTGCGCTGTTACTGCCCAGGTACACACACACCAAGGTGTTAGCCCTGCTCTGTATGGGCAGAATCTGACCGGCAGGCCCAGACCAACTGGTTAATATGGATATGCCGAGTGTTAGTATGGCACTGGTTTCAGGTAATTGTGTGTCTGTCTGTGTGTAGCTCATGAAGCGGGTCTGGTGGCTCTGCGTGTGATGAAGGACTCAGATGCTGTGTCATCATCAGTGTTGTTTGAGTATCGAGCTCGAAACGCAGCATCATTACCGAGCTCACAGCTGGACTGGCTCTCTCTGGATGGTGAGCACACACAAACATGCGTACACACACACACACACACACACACACACACACAAAAGAGAGAGTGCCATACACATTGAATTGCATTTTAAATGTAATATTTTACAGTCAGCTCCTTTTGATTTTACACACTTGCATGTTTGGGTCATATTTCTGTGACATTTTTTCATTTTAAAACAGACTTTCTCAGAGTTTCTGTATAACACTGAGTCAGGGGTAGGGCTACATGTGAGAACACAGCTGTGGACTAATCACACTTCAATGTGCAAATTGTTAATGATAGGAACATTTTACCTGCATGTTTACATTTGTAGCCTCAGTACTGTAATGTTAGTGACATTAGGCTGTCAGGGGTTGTAAGAGCATGTTTGTAGGCATTTATTGAATTGCACAGATCCTTGCATTTAATGAGGACATTTTAGTGTTAATATGTTTTTTTGTGTATAGAATAAATAGATTAAAGATTAAATTATTGCTCTGCACAAATGTTTGCATTTAACATCACTCCCAAGAGAATTGGGGTGGGGTAAGGGGATTATTTTTCCCAACACACACACACACACACACACACACATAGTCTCTGATGTGATGGAACTATTTTCCACTGTCAACACCCAGATCCACTGTGACACACACACACACACACCCCTTTCTTCTCCCTTTACCATGTTAGCCTGTTAGCATATCCCTCTCCATATTATCAACCTACTAACCTTTTGACTCTTACCCTTTTCATCCTAGAGTATGTTAGCCAATTAGCACATTTTATTGGCGAATGTTACCTTGTTAACCTTTGACCTCTTAACCGGTTCATCTGATAGCATGCTATGTTGTTAGCATCTTAGCTGGCTAGCCTGGTAGCATGTTGTGTGTGTGTGTGTGTAAATGTAGAGAGCAGGCCAGAGTCTATTTTTGTACCATGGCTCAACCTATTTAAACCCATGAGGACCCCCCATCTATTCCGCCACCTCTCCCTCTCTCCCTCTCCCCGTCTCACTGTCAGTCTTTCATCTCTGGCAGGCTGTGTCTGGGTACAGGAATGTGAACACACACACACACACACACACACACACACATACACACACACTCAGGGCCCCCTCAGTAGCTCCATTTGGGACTTTCCGTACTGGCGAGCAGACGTGTGTGGAGCGTTTCTCCTCCTTGTGGAATACGGTCTCTTTCTTTTATCCTTAGGAAGAACAGACATCTCTCTCTGTCTCTCACTCTCTCTCTGTCTCTCTGTCTTTCTCCCTCTCTGTCTCTCTTTCTCATTCTCTCACTCCCATGCTTTTGTTTTCACTCTGTAACTTTGTGTATACATATACTATACATATATGTGTGTGTATGTGTGAGTGAGATTTGTTTCCTTACAGCACTCTGGGTATAACTTAACTGTATGTCCGTGGCTATGTTTCCGTATTAACTTTGTGTGTGTGTGTTTGTGTGAGATGTTTCTCCTGTGCCTCCCCTCATTCTCCTGATTTAACAGTAGCAGTCTCTGTGTGTGTGTGTGTGTGTGTGTGTGTGTTGCTTTACACCGTTGAATGATTCACACATTCATACACTGATCAGACTAACAAGAGAGACAGACAGACAGACAGACAGACTGACAGATAGAGAGACGGACAGGTGGGATGCTGTGACTTTGTGATATCCGAAGAGTCAAAGATGGAAGAAAACACTGAAGATGCTATAGGTAGGGTGTGTGTGTGTCTAAGAAACTAACTAACTAACTAATGAGATGAAGGTGTATTCATTATTTTGTACACACACGTTCTTGTGTTGGTCCGTTTATGGGGACATCAGACATACTGCTGCATTTTTGTGGGTTTTAGTGCATAGTTGTTTGTTTGTGGGGATGTTAGTGCACAAGGTGGGAAAGGCAAAAATTGCATATACACAAAGGTGTGTTATAAGACAGTTTGTCATAGTTAGATGCGTATGGGGACTTGGCTTGGGCATTACTAGAGACCTGATTTAAACACACAGATTGGATATTTAAGCATATGAATAATTATACAAACATCACACTACTGCATTGTGAAAACCCAAAGTGTATGTATACAAAGATTAGCAATGTACACACACTTCATTTCAATGAATACATTGGAGTCCCTGATGTCCTCTAATAGCATTGCAATCGTGTGTGTGTGTGTGTGTGGTAGGTAATGTTCCTGGAGCTCTAGATCATATTGCATTGGGTATCTCTTAGTGCTCTAGACACACACACACTGTGTATAGAATGACTGAGGCAAGATCAGAGTGAATACTTTCCATTAAGGGATTAAAGCAACCCCCCCCCACACACACACACACACACACACACACTGATTTCTGAGTTTATTTCTTCTCTTTAATGCCATTGCATTCATTGACCTTTGTGCATAGTTGTTTAAGCTGCAGTATAACTTTGTCCCCTGTCAACGCCTCCTCTTGCCAAGACAGTAAATCAGACTATTGAGCTCTTTCTCTGTCACACACACAGAAACCCAAACACACACAAACTCACACATGTTGTGTTGTTCATGTGTAGATAATCAGTTCCGCATGTCCATCCTGGAGAGACTGGAGCAGATGGAGAGAAGGATGGCTGAGATGGCTAACCACAATCAGCAACACCACCACCAACAACAGCAGCAGCAACATTGGTTGGCTCGGCAACAGAGTACACCTCATTCCTCACTGCACTTAACTCCTGAAAACCAGGTACAAAAACACTGTCTGGCTGCTTCTAATACTTAAGTATTCAAAGTGTAATGTGAACTCAAGTACTGAAATTCCAGATCAGAAGTTGTGGTGGGTGCTTGGTGTGGTGGCTACTCGGTGTGGTTGGTACTCAGACACTGGTAGGTATTCAAGTTCCGGTGGGTAGCCGAGTTGCCATGAGTAGTCGAATTGCCGTGGGTGGTTGAGTTCTGGTGGGTAGCCGAGTTGCCATGAGTAGTCGAGTTGCTGTGGGTCGAGTTGCTGTCTGAGTTCTCTTGGTTAGTCAAGTTGCAGTGAGTAGTTGAGTTTTGTTGGGTAGTTGTGTTGCAGTGGATAGTCGAGTTGCCATGAGTAGTCGAGTTGCTATGAGTAGTTGAGTTGCTATGAGTAGTTGAGTTCTAGTTGAGTTTGACTGGATAGTCTACTTGCCATGAGTATTCTAGTTGCAGTGGGTAGTCGAGTTTTGTTGGGTAGTTGTGTTGCAGTGGGTAGTCGAGTTTTGTTGGGTAGTTGTGTTGCAGTGGGTAGTCGAGTTTTGTTGGATAGTTGTGTTGCAGTGGGTTGTTGAGCCATGAGTAGTCAGGTTCTAGTGAATAGCCAAATTCTGGTGGGATGGTCTTGTTTTCATCTGTGGGCCATCGAGTTACAGTGGATAATGCAGTTTTGTTGGATGGGTAGTCAAGTTCTGTTGGGTGGTCGAGTTGCAGTGGGTTGTCAAATTGTGGTAGGTGGTGCAGTTCTAGTGGATGGTTGAGTTCTGGTGGGGAGTTGAGTTGTCATGAGTAATCAGGTTCTGGTGGATAGTCTACCTCTGGTTGTGTTCTGTAGGTATTCAGTTAGCCCTGAGCAGTCGAGTTGCTGTGGGTAGTTGAGTTGTTGTGGGTAGTCGAGTTTTTGTATTCTGGTGGCTGTGCTCTTTAACAACAAAACACAGCTCTCTGAGTCTTGTTCTCTTTCTGTCTCTGTGTCCATCTCACTCTATCTATCTGTCTCTCTCTCTTTATCTCTCTATGCTTTTAATCTGTCTTTTTTTTTACCCCATTTGGTTCTCAATATCACCTCTTTGTCATGCTTTTTTTTTAGCTTTCTTTCTTGCGTCAGGGATTTAGAAAGGAGAGAGGGCAAGGAGGGGGAAAAATCAGAGGGAGGGAGGTTTGTGTGTGTGTGTGTCATGAAAGTATGTTTCCTATCAGGTGGCCCTCAGTGGAAAGTTGCTTTAGTCCCTGATGGAAGTGTGAAAGCAGAGAATGTGAGGAGGGGAAAGTAAAGTGCATACCCACTCAATTTAACTTGATTTGGAACATGGTCAGGTCTTCATCATGAGATGCTTTGTAGTGTTGAGTAAGCCACCGCTGATGATCTCAAACTCAAAGCACGATCTGGAAAGCAGCTGGTCAGACATTGAGTCGCCATGTCCTTTAATCTGCACTTGATGTTGCTAACTCTCAACTTAGAACACTGTCTGTCTCTGTCCGTCAGTCTGGTCCTTGGTTTGAGCGCCGGATTGTGAGTGTGTGTGAGCGGATGATGAGCGGAGGTCGGTGGGGTGGTGGTGAGAGACTCGCACATTGCATCAGACACCGAGGGATGACCTTACTGCACCTTGCAGCTGCGCAGGGATACACACATCTCATACACACACTCATCCGCTGGAGGTAACACACACACTCCCAATTGAATATTATACAGTAAAGGTTTGACCCTGATCTGTATTTTATTCAACAAAGATTCAACAAAGTTTCTCTCTCAATCAGGACTCTGAATGCTGACAGTCTGGACCTGGAACAGGAAGTAGATCCGCTAAATGTAGATCACTTCTCCTGTACTCCGCTGGTTAGTACCACGTTTTCATTTACTTTTATCCTACACTGTAATTTGTTTTCAAATTGTGATTGGTCAGAATGTGTTGTTTAATTTTCTATAATAGCAGCTCTGGCCATAGTTTGTTCAGACACTCCACATAAACAGATTTCAAAAACGGTTAATATGAATACATTTTCTGTAAATAAACATAGCAATTTGAAAATGTTGCCTTTTAAAAAAGCTTTTAAAATATTTTAAAAGCTGGAAGTGCATCAAGACAGCAGGTGGACGTTTTTCATGGCCATAAACAGTACTAAACATAGCACAAAATTTCTTTCTTGTTATTTCTTTGTTGTAACAAAACAGCTTATATGGGTCTCTGGGTTAGCATGCCAGCCCAACAGCCTCGCTTCTGCCTCTGTTCTCTCCGGCGCCTTGTACATCTCTTGTCTGGCATAGTGATCCACCAAAACCCCACTGTGCGGGTGATCCCCCACAGAATATGGTCCTGTCTAAAGTTCCTGCTGATGTTCAGATCGCTACATGCCACGCTGATCTTTATGGGATCATCCCTACTGTATGTAAGGTTGCTGGTCGAAACTGAACAAAGTAAACAAAAATCCACAGGCAAAGTAAAGCTGTTGCGTCTTTGTGCGCCGCCATTGGTGGTACAACTGGTACTGGTGATGTATTCTGTCCTTACCTGTGTGTGTGTGTGTGTGTGTGTGTGTGTGTGTGTGTGTGTGTGTGTGTGTGTGTGTGTGTGTGTAGATGTGGGCATGTGCTCTGGGTCACCAGTCTGCTGCAGTGTTACTGTACAGGTGGAGCAGTGTGGCACTGATGATTCCTGACTCTCTTGGTCGTCTCCCTCTTGCTGTCGCTCGATCACGGGGACACACCCGTCTCGCCCGCTGCCTTGAGGAGCTGCACACGCACACACTCTTACAGGCACACACACCGGAGATCTCATACACACTCAACCAGTCACACACACTGGACATGTCACCACCACCTCAGCTGCCCCTGTCTCCACTATCTACAAGTCCTGATACAGGCAAGTCACACACACACACACACACACGCTGGTAGCTAACTGACTAACTTTGTATGAGCTAACATGAAGCTAGAAGTCAGATGTGTTTCAGATAACATCAAATAACAACTGCAACCTTGCTTTTGCCACAGTCTTCATATTGCCATTGGCAAGTTCCTAATTTAATCTGACATAATGAATGAAGTGTGACGATCTGGGAAAGTTTGTTGGATGTACACACTGTATTCAGGGAGAATTCTATTTCGTTCTATTTCGGATTTCAAGACTCGCTGCAAACCATAATAAAGTGTTTTTTAAAAGTATTTTATATATAGTGAATATTGCAAAAAGGTCATATCGCCCATCCCTACTACACGGTCATAAAATCAAATGGTTTGGGACACAATCCAAACTATCTATTCATTTTGCTTTTGTATTTTCTCTGTCTCTCCTCCTCCCTTCCTCTTCTACCTGTATCACATACATTCTCTCTCTCTCTCTCTCTCTCAGGTCTGAGTTCTTCCAGTAGTATTCCATCCCCTAGTGACCCACCCTCCCCATCACCTAGCTCCGCCTACTCTAGTGGTTCAGCTTTGCCCACCTCTCCGATCTCTCCTCCTGACCCAATGGATACTTCCTGTGACTCCTCCCCACGTTCCTCCCCAACCCCACCCCTTCAGTGCCCAACCCCCAAAAACATGGACACACACTTCCTGTTGGACTCTTCCCCACACTCTCTCACACACTCGGAACACACACACTCACATACACATTCCTCATTTGAGGCTGAATTGCTCAGTTACAGCGAGAATGCAGAGAACGAGGACTACCTGCCTGCTGAGGTCTTACAGGTGAGATACACACACAAACACACACACACACACACACACACCATGTTGTGTCTGCATGTTTCTTCATCCTGTGCTGGTGTGTATGTATGTGTCAGGTTGACATGGCCACACTGGCTGAGCAGATAATTGAGGCAACTCCTGAGCGAATCAAACAAGAGGAGTTTCCCAGGGGGGCGGAGTCACCACTCAGAGAAAGGCAGGACAATGCAGCCATTAATGACACCATGCCATGGCTTGCACCCTACCTGGATACTGTAGACAGGTATACACACACCTATGCTTAACATACACATTTACACAATTTGCTTTGGTTATTTATAACAACGTGTGTGTGTGTGTTTGTGTGTTAGGTGTGTGTGTCCAACCCCACAGCCTCCTTCCCCTCTTAGTGCTCTAGCTCTGCAGCGGCTCCGCCCTCCAAGTAGTGCAGCATGGGCAGAGTTTTTGAATGCTTCAGCCAATGGGAGGATGGAGAGAGACTTTGCTTTGCTCACTTTAACGGATAGCGAGCAGCGGGAACTTTATGAAGCTGCTCGCATCATCCAGAACGCTTTCCGAAGATACAAGGTACACCCACAGAAAAACAGACACACAATAACAATGTTGTCTGTACAGTATCATTATAGATCAGTTTATTAGGAGCATAGTGTAGAGACAGGTTTAATTATGGTTATGTTTCAGGGGCGGAGACTAAAGGAGCAGCAGGATATGGCGGCGGCAGTAATCCAAAGATGCTACAGGAAGTACAAACAGGTAGACACACACGCAAACATCGCAGTGCCCTACTAACCTTAGTCACAGTAACCAATCAGGCCACAGTTTGCCAAAGCTGCCCACCCCTATTTCCTCACATACTCTCACACATGTTTAATCAGCATATGATACACATCCTATCAATGTGTCGTCCCCTACAGCATAAACAGTTACTGTGTGTTTGTCTTTAATTTATGTACTAACAGTCACTAATATCTCTTACACTTCTGTCTCACTCTACCTCGGTCCCTCTTTATGTCTTTCTCTCCCTTTCCTGTCTCTTACCCTCTCTCTCTCTCTCTCTCTCTCTCTCTCCCTGTTTTCCATGCAAGCTAACATGGATTGCTCTGAAGGTAAAACTAAACTCTATTGCTGTGTTTCCTTTAGTGTGGTGTTTCCTCACACACGCACACCCACGCACACACTCCATCAGACTGTGTGTTTACCCTCCACTAATCCCTGTGTGTCAATCCAGCTGTGGAAACAGGGTGTATGGGTGTGTGTCTTCACTTTGTGTTTAGATGCAGTGTGTGTATTAGTACCGACCCACTCCATTACCCAGTGTGTGTATGAGATACATTCTGTGTGTGTGTATGTAACATACTGTCCTCTCTCATCATCAGTATGCTCTATACAAGAAGATGACACAGGCGGCCATTTTGATCCAGAGTAAGTTCCGCAGTTACTACGAGCAGAAGAAGTTCCAGCAGAGCCGCAGAGCCGCGGTTCTCATCCAGCAGTACTACCGCAGCTATAAGGAGTATGAACGCATCAAACAGGGAGGAAGAACTGGCACTGCACTCTCCAACAAGATGAAGTGAGCACAGAGCCATTCAGCAAGAACTTTAGAGCTTTCTGTATGTTTCCACAGGAGGAACCAGGACTGGTTTTCATTCTAGGTTATACTGTAGTTATAGGGTCCTTTTTAGTTCCTTCTGCAGATCCTGTAGGTTTTTTCCTGTACTTTTTTGTAGAAACTCTGAGGGTGGAGCTTCACACTTTCTCACATTTGCATTTTCAATTGTTTGCCACTATTTTACATTTTAGTCCTGGTTCCTGCAGTGTGATGTGAATGCAAAAAGAAAAAAACAGTAGAGGTTCTGGAACTTTTTAGTTCCTTGAAAGGTTCTGGAGCTTCACTAAAAAACATTCCTTAACAGTTGTTTTTTCTTGCAGAGGCTCATTCCTGACTAAGAAGCAGGATCAAGCTGCTCGCAAAATCATGCGCTTCTTTAGACGCTGCAGACACAGGTATACACACACAGCACACACACGCTCCTGTAACGCAGCACACACACGCTCCTGTAACGCAGCACACACACGCACGCACAAACACACACTCCTGTAACGCAGCACACACACGCTCCTGTAACGCAGGACACACACACACGCACGCATAAACACACACTCCTGTAACACAGCAGACACACTTTCCTGTAATGCAGCACGTACACACACACACTCCTATAACACAGCAGACACACTTTCCTGTAACGCAGCACATACACACACACTCCTGTAACACAGCAGACACACTTTCCTGT
>JAOTRJ010000020.1:14281558-14294489 GCA_028564905.1 Leptodoras praelongus
GGAAACCTGATGATTAATGAACGTAAAGTTAACCTACTGAAAAAGCCAATTAAACACTTTGTGTATTAAACATTGCAGTATTTAGGGCAGACATGAATAGATGGCTTGTTCTCTCTTGATTTTATGATTGTATAATTTACAGACCCCTGTTTATAATAAGTTAATAGTTGATCATAACTCAATATTATTACCTGTAGATGGATATAGGAAACTTTTTTTGTAAAGGCAGCAGCTCCTCCAAAGGGCAATCAGGTGAGAGGAATTTACTGTTTAAATAAAACAAATATAGTTAATAAAGTTTAATTGGCATTTGATAAAAAAAAAATATGTGTTACTAAAGGAACAGAAGGAAAAGATAGGGGGGAAAAGAGGAAGGAGGCTGTGACTGAAGGACAGGTTTGATGGAGGTTAGTGATCAGGAAGAAAGAAGGCTAGTGGGTATTGTTTAAGCCAGAGAGTGAATTTGATTGTAGAGGTTTGTTACTCATTCTAGGCATAAACTAAATGTTTTCTCATAATGATGTATTTTATGTATTTACTGGATTTAATAAAAGTTTATATCAGTATTTGAGTAGTGGATGTTAGTGGATGGATCGTAGTTAAGTCATATAAGATCTGTAGCGAATACACACTTTGAGTGAAATCTCTCCAAAGAAATGTGCTGCTATGAGGCAATTTCTCCAAATAGTTTTTTTTAATTTTTTTATGCCAGTTTCATAATGCGGATGTTTTTGGGTCCTTTTTAAAATTCTCCTAGGGGGCTTACCCCTAGACCCCCCTAGTTAAAGCTTAGCTCCCCTGTTCATTAATCTCTAGTGATGTCCATGGCAGTGAGGAACATCTGAATCATGCTGTTATCTTCAGGATGGTGTGAAGCGGTTTCATCACCACATTGTGTTTTATTTCTCTTTTACCACAGCAATTTACCAACAAGTGCAGTTTTTTTAATTTATTAAAGAATGACATGTCATATTTTATATCCATTTATTGTTACATTTAATGCTAATGACACAAGCTGTCACTTACGTTATAGCAGTTAGAAACAGTTGCTCCCTCAACTGTCTCCTTTTTCTCTCTCTTGAAGTTAATAAGACCAAAAACACAACTTGTCATGTTACACAATGTCTCCATCATCACAAGTGTCTGTGGTTTGCTAGTTCTGCACTGCAGTGCTAATGGAGCTAACAACTTTGGGAACATGATATCCAGTTTTTGCATAAATGTGTGAAAAATAACCTTTCCTTTAAAGAGCGTTATGTTTCGAGCCCTCTGTTGGCTATGAGCTGAACTGCAGCACAGAAAAAAATGACAGAACGTTTTTACAGTGTTTAAAGTAAACCATTTTCAATACATGCTGAATAAACACACAGGAAGCTGTTACAGCTGCACGAGCCATTGCATTGTGAGATTTATTTATTTTATTTATTTATGATCGAGAATAGAAACCATGCTTTTGGAGTACAAGATCAGTCCGAAAAAAAGAACAAAACAAAACAAAACTCTCATTATACTGATACACTTGCAATACAGATTTTCTGAGCTATCAGGATCATTACAGCTAGTTTTATTTGAGGTAAAAGATGTTTGTGTTAAATCTGGATCACGTTTCCATTTCAGAAATACAGCAATTCCTTCCCGAAAGGAGAAAACAGACCTACTAACTTAACCACATGTGGAATTAAAGTAAAAAAAACATTTAAGGTCCAGTCAGGAAAGTTGTAACACAGTGTCATGGATGCTCCAGGGATCTATGCTAGGAGAGAATAATTTGCTAACAGCATACATGTTTGCTCAAGGAGAACATGATTGCTAACAGAGAATATGATTGCAAATAGTATGTATGAATGCTAACATGCTAACCTTATATACTGTAATAAACTGATTATGTTGCAGGACAAAGCACCAACTTTCCATTAGCAAGTTGCTAAGCTTGCACATATTTCATTCTATTTACTTTCCTCGCTGCTGTCGGATTTTTGTCTCCTGTTGCTACGTTGATGAAAGCGTCTGGTATTTTGTGGTCTTTGGAAAATTTTCTGGACGGACTGTCTGCTTTGATTATGTATGGGAACTTTCAGGGCTTGGAGGAAAGACGTCCAGAGATTTTTGGCTATTATTTTAGTGGGTGTATCTAAAGGAAATTGACTGATTATGCCCTGGTTGGACTTGCTTTCTTGTGTGTTTTCCTCATTGCTGTTGTTTTCATTGTTTTGCTCACGGCCTGGTTGGCTAGCAACGGGGAACACTGCAGACGGGGTAAAGATCTGAGATTCCTGAGACTCCTCACTGTCATTAGCTGTGTTAGCATTAGCATTAGCTTCAGCACTATTATCTAATCCTCCATTGCTCTGAGTTGTAACGTCCGGGTTAGTGCTCGGATTTGGTGTTTTATTCTCACTGGAAGCGTCTTCATTGCTAACATCACTTGATGGCACTGGTTCAGAATCAAATGCTGGTATCTGTGTGGCAAGATCCTCTCCAGTCACATCTGCACTGACTCCTGGGTTATCTCTTGTGGATTCATTTGAAAACGATTTGTCGTTTTGGTTGTTTTCAGAGATGGTGTTGTCTGAGGGGGTAGAGTCAGGGTTTTTTCCAACAGGACTACCCTGTTCATTGGATCCACCATTGAATGCAAAATCCATAATGCGCCCGATTGTGTTGACCAATGGATCATCTTCTTCTGAACTAAATGTGGGTATGAGATCTACAGGTGACTGACTGTGAGGTTCTTCTTCATTGTGCACCTTCTGGGTGGCATGACTGACCTGAACCACAGACATGTGAATCGCTGGATCAGGAGTTCCCTGGTTTCCTGCCTGGCCCGTTGGATTCTGGCTTTCCTGTTCAGAGTTTGTGGTTTCAACGCTCTCCTCACTGCTGATTTTGGTATCCTCGTCACTGTTGGACACAGCAGAATCAGGAAGAGTGTTAGAATCAGTTTCGATAGAGCTAGAGTTTGATGGTTCTTCTGATGGTAGGCTCTGTGCAAAATCCACTTTATCAGATCCTTCAGTATGTGAGACCTGGGTACTTGATGGTGAAATGGAGGGTGACTGATGTTGTTCTTCACTGTGTGAGTTATCCTGGTTGCTTGAAGTCTCTGTAGGACGGCTCTCGTTTTCTTCCACTGAGTATGCTGGAGTGGTTTCTTGCTCTTCGTCATATCTTGTACCTTTACTCTCTGTTTCATGATAGGGGTCGTGGTTGTCATATCCTTCCTGATAGGGGTCATGCCTTTCTCCATAGGGGTCATAACCTGCACCATAGGGGTCATATCCTGCACCATATGGATCATAACTTTCACCATACGGGTCATACCCTGCTTGATAGGGATCATACCCTGCACCATAGGGGTCATACCCTGCACCATAAGGGTCATACCCTGCAGCATACCCAGGATGATTCCTGTATGGGTCATAATATCTGGGATCATACTGCCACTCATCATTAACATACTCTGGATACAAGTCAGAACCAGAGAAGAAAGGTGTTAGAGGAGCTTCGGTCTTCTTCACCACTTCTGTATTTACCATGGACTCCGGACCTGAGATGAGACTTGCGGTCTTGCTTGGTGACGGATCACTGATACTGTTCTTCCATTTATCATCTGTTTTCTCCTCTGAGCTGGAGCTGAGTGCTAAAGCTGTCTGAAAAGGTCCTAGTATAGCTTCAGTTCCTTTGACATTTGCTTCTGTTGAAGTGGTTTCCTCATGGGTTAAGGTAGATGCAAGATCTGAACTGAGACTTGTAAGTTGTCCGGCGCTCTCTGATTGATCAGTATGGAACTTGGTCTTTTGGTGCTCTGATCTAGAATCAGATTCATTTGAGTCCTCTTGTAAGCTGGATGTATCTGAAGTGGTAGTAGTTTCAAAGACTTTTGGGTGATCTGGGTCAGAACCTTCAGAGTTCACTCTGATGTAAGACTCAGAACTTGTGCTGTGTTTCTGATCTTCATTTTTATCATCTCTTAGATCTGGTGTTTCCTCCTGACTTTTGTCCAATTCTTCATCACTGGTTAGCACCTCAGGTCCAGCTGTTGGGTCCAATCCCTCTTCACTTGGCTCCTCATCATTATCAGAGTTGTTTTTCTCTTCGGTTTTGCCAGGTCCCGCCCCATTATCCTGCATTCCTTCATCACTGAATCCTCCATTGCTTTCACCGAGCTTAGCATTCGACATTTCCTCAGTGCTCATAGAGAAAATGAAGCTCACAACATCAATGGAAACATTGGTGTTATCATCCCGTAAACTGACTGTAACAGTGCTGCGACCATTCTTATTGGGTTTTCCAAAACCTTCAGGTGCCGTGATAATGATGTCACTTCCTGGGGTTCCCCAAACCCGAGTGACACGTGAGGTAACCTGACAAAAGACAAACACAGATTCAAAAAGGAGTTCTGTAATTACAGAGGTATACGTTATATAAATTACACTTTAATATCCTTTATACGATACTGCACACATACAGCATTATTTAGTATTTTATTAATTAACACATTGATGATACGTTATATAAATTACACTTTAATATCCTATATACGATACTGCACACATACAGCATTATTTAGAATTTTATTTATTAACACATTGATGATACGTTATATAAATTACACTTTAATATCCTATATACAATACTGCACACATACAGCATTATTTAGAATTTTATTAATGAACATAGTAATAAGTAATGAATCTTTCTGTTTTATATCAGTACAACTGCAATGATTATACCAAAATATGAACACTTCATCTCATCATCTTCTGTTTTCTTTCTTTGTTTCTTTCTTTTTCTGTTGTTAACTTTAAAATGTGTATAAAGTGGATCATTCATTTTTGTTGTGTAAAAATCTGTAACTATGTTTCCTTTCTTTGCTTTAAACAGCCAGTTTCAGTAGACATGGTTAGTTGCCTTTGGGCCATTTTTACACACCCGTTATTACCCAAAGTGAGCATAATGTGTCTAAACCCAGTCACAACACAGCCTGTACAACATCTCCGTTACTTGTTCACAGTCTTTACAACTTTAAATATTCTGTCCACCGTGTCCACACTTTTGAATTGAAGATGTTAAGAAGCCCAGTAAAAGGTAAATAGAAAAAAAATTAAAAATACTGCAAAATAACAGGGTAGCATACGAGAGAAGGAAGAAAAACATCTGAAATGATATGTTTGTGTTTCCTGTGTGGAAAAGTGTGGGAGCGTTTGGAAACCGATGATGATCATGACACAGATCTGCTGCACAAGCCATTTTTAAACAAATACAAAAATTCAATTCAACTTTATTTATTTCTAGCGCTTTTAACAATGGACATGATCTCAAAGCAGATTTACAAAGACAAGAAATTAGAACATGCGTTATAGTGTTTGTCCGTAACTGATATCCCTAAAGAGCAAGCCGGTGTCGACTGTGGCAATGAAAAACTCCCTCAATGATAAGAGGAAGAAACCTTGAGAGGAACCAGACTCAAGAGGGAACTCATCCTTCTAAAACTGGTTTTAAATAACTCACCTGGGATTCCTGCGAACTGCTCAACTCATTATTCTGGTGCAGCTAAAAGACACACACATTATTATTATTATTATTATTATTATTATTTTTATTATTAGATTTTAGATGACAAATTAGATTAGTGCCCCATTTAGAGTGGGGCATTATATTTTCTGCACTGTTTCAGTTACAGTATTAAATTCATTTTAATTGATTTCTAATTCATACATTCATGCTTGTCTGAGTATTTAAAATGAGACAATTGCTTAATGTTCAACTAAAATGCAGCTTGTCTTTGTATAGGCTACTACAGACAGGCAACTTTAGTGCAGTTAAACAACAAAAAAAAGCAAATAATTGTTGCTGAAAACACAACTCAGACACAGAGTAAATTGTGAAAGAATTGAATTATTATTGGAATGAATTATTAACGAACTAATGAAACTCAACTGTGTGTATGTAAACAGACAAAATCTAAATATATGAATGTGGATGTGACAAGTTCTCTTACAGGTGCGGCGCAGGTCAGTAGCACGACGGAGAGCAGGAGAACAACTCGCTTCATCTCCAACATCATATACACACGATCACTGAGACATACACTCACTGACACACAGTCGATGAACCAGATGAATACACACTGCAAACACCATCAGAAATAATCCAGCGTCTTTACTCTTCTTCAGTCTTTCCTCAAAAGGAAGGTATTCATCATTCAGATGTTCTCTTTAATCCATCCATCCATCTATGCTCCTTGTGTGTATGTGTGTGTGTGACAGAGAGAGAGAGAGAGAAAGAGAGAGAGAGAGAGAGTTGCCTCTGTGTACAGTTGACAAATAGCATAATGTAAACCCTTTTATGTGTGTTCCCTGCATATTGTATATTCTGGGACATTTCGGTCAGCAAATGACCAACGACAAAACCCTAACATTGTGTGTGTGTGTGTGTGTGTGTGTGTGTGTGTGTATTCCATGCATCCAATTCGGCATCACACAAAATTACAGTACACACTTACACTGTCTAAGAATGTCCTGATATATACACAGACGAGAGAGAGAGAGAGAGAGAGATAGAGAGAGCGTGTTGCCTCTCTGCACAATTGACATTTAGCATGTGTTCCCTGCATTCTGTATATTCTGGGAAATTTTGGTCAGCAAATGACCATATGTGTATGTGTGTGTGTGTGTGTGTGTGTGTGTGTGTGTGTGTCTCGCTCTCTCTCTTCCATGCATCCAATTCTGCATCACACAAAATTACAGTACACGCTTACACTGTCCTGATGTATATACAGACAAGAAAGAGAGAGAGAGAGAGAGAGAGAGAGAGAGGAAGTAACTTTCTTTTCAACATGTTTGCTTAGACTCCAAATGGGATTTCATCCAATGGGATTCATGACATAAAATCCCAAATAAGTTCATTTCAGTTATACACTGTACCACTACCACTACAAAATGTGGAAAAGTTCAAAGGGGTGAACTTATGGAAGCCACTGTATGCACACACCTCAAAGCCTATTAGGTCCATATAAGGTAGCTATGCGTGTTTCTGGTGGATTTACATGCTGTGCAGCAGCGTGTAATTATACATCCACTACATTCACTTTCCAGCAGCAGACATTTTTGTGTCTGCCGCTTCGGAGAAACACAGATTTTCTGTTTTATACAGCTTTAATTATAGCGAAGGTCAACCCCTGAATCTACAATTACCATGCCGGATCTGTGGTTTACATAAACACACACAAGCTAGGCGCTTACAGTCATTCATTTTTATAGAGGATTCAGTCGACTTTGGGGTTTTTATTCACTTTTGACAGTTTAAATTGTTTCAGATTAAATGAGGAAAGTTTCCCACTGAGACACACTGACAGAACGTTGGTGTATTTAAATGCACATTGACAGCTGATGATGCCATAAAGATCGTTCCTATCCACTTGTTAGGACGTGATGTATTGAACTTCCGATGATCCAAACCTCTACTGTATTGGCTGAGACTCTTGTTTTTTCAACATGCTGCAGTCTTGTATCCCATCAATCCATCCCTCAATTATCTTAACTGCTTATTCCTATTCAGGGTCACGGCAGAGCCTAGCCGGCGGTATAGGGCACAAAGCAGGAACAGCCCTAGACAGGTTGCCAATCCTTCATAGGCCACACACACTTATGCACTCATATACACACTAGGGCACTGTAGAGACAACAATTAACCTAACGTGCATGTCTTTGGACTGTGGGAGGAAACCGGAGTACCCGGAGTAAACCCATGTGGACACAAGGAGAACTCCACACAGAAAGGACCCAGGCTGGTCCACCTGGGGATTGAACCCAGGACCTTCTTGCTGTCAGGTATCAGAGCTACCCACCAAGCCACCGTGTCCCCCATGCTGTATCCCTTGTTTTTGAATAGACTTGAGTCTAAGAAAACTATACATCTCTCAGTTTACCTCTTGAAAAAGTGAAGAAAAAAATGGCTGCAGTTGATAAGGTCAGTTACAATTCTTAAACGAATGAAGAAAAAGAAAGCTCAGTGCCCGTGGGTGCTAATGTTAGCTATCTAATCTAGCTGATTATACACTCTCAGGTGCTGTGACTCACTGACTGACCCTAACTCTCCTCTTCCTCATAAATCCTCTTTTTCTTCCATGCCCTTGATTATACCACCTAGCAGAACAGTTACATAAGTCACTCTATTGGAGATTAAAGCATTTTTCAACCATCAATGGTGTCTCAAGTGATTAGGAAAAGGTTCAGAGGTTCCAGAATTGTTACTTGATTTTGCTGTCATGAAGGAGCAATTGTACCTGGAAATCAGGTGTGACATCCGACTTAACAAACAGATCACCAACCAATCAAAAGCATCACTTCAAATCAGCATCAACACGCCTTAATGTCTTCCCTATTCATTACATAGTGCACCATTTGGGGCGTGGTTGTATTAATAGACGAATTATATTACCGGTAATGCACTGTAAATCCAGTTTACCAGGCTGTATTCCAGTGTTACTCCAATATTCCCAATGTAGGCTCAGGATCAGCTGCAACACTGATCAGGATAAAGCACTTACTGCAGATAAATGAATGAATTATAGATGTTGTATTGTATATATTCATAGCCAGTTAAATATTAATATCATGTAAATATAAGCTTACATATGATATACAGATACAGTATAGTGCTATTAAATCACATTTGTATGTTGTTTATTTCCCTCATTGTCAGGTTTAGATCTCACCTGTAACTGCTTATAAAATGATCTGATCTGATTTATTGACATCTCAGTTGGAGGTTGAATCTTTTTCCTTATAGACTTGTATTTATATATAAAGTATATAAAGTCTGTCATCCTGACTGCTGTCTGAGTGACTATGAGCTTCACCTCACACGTGGCGCTCTGGCCAGACCACTCTCTAATCTCTGGTCTAATCACTCCATCTAGTGGATCTTCTGCCATTGGATTTGAAAACATCTCCGATGTGTGGACAGACAGAGAGACTGGGAGAGAGAGAGTGAGAGGAGAGAGAGAAACAGATACTGTAGATAGAGAGAAGGTTATGTATTGTATAAAGGTTATTTCTGTTTGAACATTGTCAAAAGAAGGAGAGCAGTTACAACTGCATTATACTGTATTAGTATAGTACTATACTACAGTTTTACTATAGTGCTGTGCTACTATACTACATGACGTATTATTATTATTATGCTACTGTATTTCTATAGGGCGACACGGTGGCTCGGTGGGTAGCACCGTCGCCTCACAGCAAGAAGGTCCTGGGTTTGATCCCTGGGTGGGGCGGTCTGGGTCCTTTCTGTGTGGAGTCTGCATGTCCTCCCCGTGTCCGTGTGGGTTTACTCCAGGTACTATAGCACTATACTCTCATATTACAATACTTGTACTACTGTAGTATTATATGTCATATGCTGCTGTATTTTTAAACTATTGTACTATTATAGTATAGTACTATATAACTGTATTACTATATTGCAATGCTCCTGTACATCTTTAACTACAATGCTGTAGTATTATAGTGCTATACTGCTGTATAGTGCTATAACTACTATACCACTACTATACCACTGCAGCTACTATACCACTGTATTGGTATGTTACTATACTTTTATGGTGCCATCTAACTGTACTACTATACTCTTATACTACTCTACTACAGATATCCCAGTTGTTTCAGCAGTTTCAGTTTGTTATCATGAAGAGTAATGTCACAAACATACAATTCATGACACAGTGAGCAATGAGCTCATGACTGGGACACTTTAACCCATGATGAAGAGAACAAGAGCATTTGTAATATATGTGATATGGACTAAAGTTTACAGCTGCTTCACTTTCAGTTCAGGAGCTATTTGAGTTGTTTTTATTTATATATTTTTTTGTAAAACCTTAAATATGGATGCTTATAGTTGGGACACTTTCAGTTTTGGCACAAAGAATAATTGCCTTTACCAGGACTAACTCTTAACGAGCTCAGATCTTACTGGTATTTAACTAAGACAACATATATGAATTTAAGAGTCATAACTGTTGAAGAGTGTTAGAGAGAGTAGAATTTACAGTGACTTTTTGAAAACTCCTTGTTCTCCTTTAAAAACTTTAAGACAGAGTTCTTCAGAGCTCATACTGAACATCCAGTAAACACTAATTTCTGTGTGTCTTTACTTTTCTATACCTGTGTACTGTAATTATTTATTATTGCACTATCCAAATTCAATAAGCTTTATTGGCATGACCATATCCAGTGTTACCCAGATGACTGCATGTCATTTCAAGGAGTTTCTCCACTGCATTGTCACCTCTGGGATCTAAATCTTCAGCCAGATATCTTATAAACTGCTATACAAACAGAACCCATAGACAAACCCTTGAAGGACAAACCCTTGTGGGACCCTTTAGGCTGCTGCATTTCTCAGAGACTTTCCAGCTCTGAAGGTGTTCATTTTAATGAAAAAGATTTTGTTCATGTTACTGCTTGTGTTTCTGCAATAATATTAGAGCTTATCCAAATCTTTA
Organism: Leptodoras praelongus; assembly: GCA_028564905.1. NCBI lineage: Eukaryota > Metazoa > Chordata > Actinopteri > Siluriformes > Doradidae > Leptodoras > Leptodoras praelongus. The sequence goes on from JAOTRJ010000020.1 coordinate 14,292,069, forward strand.
CTTCGTATAGTGTTTTATTTCATCAGTATGTGTGCGGTGTTTCTTCATGCTCTTAAACACACACTCAGCATCTGTTCAGGCAACTTCAGACGTGTTCCTAAATCACTCGTTTAACCTTTCATACACACACGTATTCAGAAACTCCTGTCTGCAGTGATTTGGGTGTAAACATTAGCCTCAACTCTTGCATATAAGGAGGGAAAAGTGTGTGTGTGTGTGTGTTTCTGCCCTTTTATAAATAATTTAAAGCATTAGTGTTGTCTCTGTTGTCAGTTAAATGGTGATGAACACATCCGTTTCTTCACACTTCTCCACTGATAATTTTGGGTTTCATCAGAGCTTTTACACTCAGCTGCCCTGACTCAGTGTCTTTGTCTAATCTCTCATGCTGAGGAAACGTCTCTCCCGCGGTCAGACAGACATGATGGCCGTCTGTGTTTCTGTCCGAGTGTCTGTGTGTGGCTGGCTAGAGCATTTAAAAACTGTTCCCCGGCTCTTTCACACCACAGAACCCTCACCAGCACAGCAGGACTAAAGGTAAAAACTTTCATCTTAGAAATCTCTGCTGCATTCCGATGGTTTTTCATAACAGTATTGGAGTCTGATCTCTAAAGTACATTAATAATGATCTCCAACTGACTCATCTGTATAGTACTGTAGTGTTGGACTATGATCTCTAGTACAAATTGACAAAGGAGTCTATTGTGTACAGTTTTAATCATATATGGACTGCTTAGAGTGTTAGTAATGGTGTCTGATGTCTGTTGTGTAAAGTACAGCACTAATGATCTGATCACTAATAGAGTCTGTATATAGCATATACTGTACTGTACAGTACTGCAGTATAGTATAGTATAGTATAGTATAGTATAGTATAGTATAGTATAGTATAGTAGGCTATATGGTAGTGTAGTACAGTACAGTACAGAATTGTATAGTATATAGTATAGTATAGTATGGGGCTCCATTGCTTTTTTTTATACTACAGTCACACTGGGGTCTAATCCATAAAGCTGTTCAGTATTCTGCAGTAGTACTGAAGTCAGCTCTATAATGCTGTTCAGTATAGTGCAGTAATACTAGAATCTGATCTATAATGCTGTTCAGTATGGACTGACATGAGAGTATGAGTCTGATCTACGGTATATTATGATATTTAGTGTAGTACAGTAATACTGGAGTCTGATCTACGGTATATTATGATATTTAGTGTAGTACAGTAATACTGGAGTCTGGTCTATTATGATGTTTAGTGTAGTACAGTAATACAGGAGTCTGATCTATATTATGATGTTTAGTGTAGTACAGTAATACTGGAGTCTGATCTATATTATGATGTTTAGTCTGGTACAATAATACTGGAGTCTGGTCTGTATTATGATGTTTAGTGTAGCACAGTAATACAGGAGTCTGATCTCTGACAGTGTCTGTGTTGTGCAGGATAGTAATAATGGAAATGCATTTGGCTGTGTTGCTGCTGTGCGTGTTGAAGATCACTGAAGGACTTCCTGTGAGTATTAATCTATTTTATTTACTTGTTCTCTTCACCACAGATGAAAATCAGTGTTGAGTCTAAGTCAGCTCAGTGACCCTAAGACCTTTATCAACACTGCACTTTAATACTGCAGTTTAAATGAACACTGCACTGTAAAACTATGATTTTAACAGAAGAGCATCTCTGTTAGGTTTCCTCACAGCTGAGTTTGGCTCCATCCCAATCCTCCCCTGGCTATACCCTCCTGGTCCCAGTTAGGGTTATGGGCTCGAATGGACCACAGTTGGTTCTGGTACCGGTGAGCACTGACTGGAGTACACAGAGGAACCAGAATTCGATGGCTCAGTCTGAACAGACACTCACACAACCTGAGCAGCAACATGTGAGTGTGATGCTAAGGCAGTGTTCAGTAATTCACCTATAATGTTCAGACATTAATGACACCTGGGTGCTAATGGTTTCTGGATTCTGCAGATGACGAATCAGAACTACTTGGAGAATCAGAATGTGAACAGTCCTTTCCTGCTACCAACAGTCTCACCTGACACACCCACACCTGAGAATCCCCTCCCACAGGGACAGGTAACACCCAAACACACATTCTGATTAGTCAGGTGGTGTTATTCTTCTATAACAGCAGCTCTGACTGTAGTGCAGCTGCAAATCACAGGTTTATATTAATGTGCTCGTTCTAATATGGTATTGTTTCTATAGTAACAGCTCATTCACAGGGACCTGTTCAGCAGATCCTCCACTAATAATGAACATATTTAAAAAAAAATCGTTGATATGGTGACATTTTCTGTAAATAGATGTTCAGGTAACATTTATGGAAGGAATCTTCAGTGTAAGAAGGTCCCGGGTTCGATCCCCGGGTGGGGCGACCTGGGAAATTTCTGTGTGGAGTTTGCATGTTCTCCCCGTGT
>JAOTRJ010000020.1:14294611-14308343 GCA_028564905.1 Leptodoras praelongus
ATATGTCATTCCCAAGATGAATTGATGCTGTATTGGCTGCAAAAGGAGGCCCTACACCATACTAATAAATTATTGTGCTCTAAAATGACAGGTGTTTCAGTTTCATTGTCTAACACATATTCTGTTATAGGAAAATGATCAACTTCAGGGTGAAAACAGTAACTCGTGATCACACCACTTGATCACACCAACTTGTTACTCAGTATTTTACTGTAACACTGCTATATTATATTATCTCATATTATAGTTATTCTCCTATTAAATGGTATATATGTGTGTGAATTTGCATAAAGGTGTTGCCAGTGTGGAACTCCATTCCTGGTGTTGTCCCTCTGCAGCCTGGAGTGGTGTGTACAACACACACACACACACACATATACACACACGCACACGCACACGCACACGCACACAATAATGAACATCAGTCTACACCCTCTCTAAAATAAATTCTATGTTGTACAGACTGGGGAGACGTTCTTCCCAGTGTGGATGCTCCCTGCCGGAGGTGCAGCCGGAGGAGCAGCTGGAGGAGCAGCTGTAGGTGCAGCTGGAGGTGCAGCTGGAGGACAGAGACAGGTTTTAATACTCTCTCTTTTTCACAGAGATTATTGTGTGTGTGTGTATGTGTGTGTGTGTGTGTGTGAGTGTCTAACTGTACGGTGTGTTTTTCAGGTGGTATCTGTTGCTCAGCCAGCAGCTCTGGTGAGTTCCTATACACTGTGTTGGAGCTGAAACAAAGATTTTACACATCTATTTTCAGTACTTCCATGTGAAAAAGAAACAGGGGCGGGGCTACATAAGTTCGTGATGTCTGTTTTCCCCAGATATTCCCATTGATATGCAGATTCTTTGAGAATCATAATGTGGTAATTGGACTTTCAGCTATTGAGCCTGTATGCTAATCTCAGCCATGTAACTCTAAGGTAGCTATGGTAGTGAGGGGCAAATGGAGGGTGTTATGGTATAGACATAGACATATGATATAGACAATGTACATTTGTACAGAAAGAAATAGCAAAGAAGTTGCAATTTTGTGTCAGCTATTTGAAAAGATGATTTCACTATGTTTAATAAATGTTTACACTATTTAATATGACATTGCTTCCTTTCAGTCCAATTCAGCAAGTTCAGAGGAGGGAGATGCACAGGTAACATTCCAGATGTCCAGATACACACACACACACACACACACACACACACACACACACACATACACATCAATTAATGTACTCTCTTTCTCTCTCTCTGTCTGTCTGTCTGTCTGTCTGTCTGTCTGTCTGTCAGGTGATCTACATTTTGCCAATTAGTGCTGAGATTCAGAACATGGGACAAATGGAGGGTGGACAAGGGGGGATCAATCCTGAACTCACCCGTGACCCTAATCCCAATGCTAACCTACATCTTAAACCTGACACCAACCCTAATCCTGACCCTAACCTGGGTCACCTGCAGCTCCACCCCACCCCTGCCCCTAGCCACACCTCCACCCCTGCCCTTCCTGAAGGTGTCCAGGAAAAAACTGACCCTCATGGAAAAGCACTAACTAATGTTGGTACAGGTCAGAGAACAAACCCAGGAGGTGTTACAACTTCCTGTAACCACAAGGGTGGACCAGCTACTGCTAAAGCTAACACACCATTACTATAACGCTCACACATGTGAATAATCTTAACAGAATGTATGTGATTCTCATGTATTATCATGTCCCGTGTTTAATTGTTCCTAAATTATAACTGAAATGATGGATTTGTAAAATCATTATTGAAACAGTCATATGGTCATTTAATTCATTTCATTTTAATACGATAATGATGCTCCAGTGATGGGTTCCATTTTTGGTGTTTCATAATGAGCAAAATAAACCTTACAAAACGAATTAAAGTATTGTAGCAGAAGTTGTATTAAATCAAGTTGTGTTTATGTATTGACTCCATGTATGTTTCAGAAAGAAAAGCTGTAATTTCACATACATGTGTGTATGGGTGTTTTCTGAGTTGAGTGTGCGTGTGTGAGTATAATGTAACATAATAGGATTATGTGCTATCAGTGCACTGCTGACACAACAGATACGGTTGAATCTGGACAAGTACGGCAGTAATCCTCACTGTACTTATTGTAATGTGGTCAAGGTGAAACACAGAATGCACACACATACACACACACACACAATTTACAGCTTAACCTCCAGCCAGGAGGTGCCAAACAACCTGAAGAATACACTCAAGAGATTACATTGCTGTGACATCATTATCTTGATACTCTATCTTGAAATAACTGTGATTATTTTAAGTTACATCACAATTTAACAGTTGGCGAGCCAGCCAGGAGCTCTCAGCTAACTTGAACTAAAGCGAATATAAATGAATCCAAGCTGTGTTCCTGAAAAACAAACACCCAAAGTACGATTAAATGAGCACTGACCACTGATAGGATAATGGAAGAGAGAGATCAGAAGTTTGAACTTTAATTTTTGTCTTTACAACAGACAACATTTAAAAGGCAAACCTTTCTGTTTATTGGTAATGTATAGCTTAACCTTTGCAGTTTTAAATTTAATTTAAAACCTATATCGTTTAACTTTTGCAGCTTTTCTGATTGATCACTATCTATCTATCTATCTATCTATCTATCTATCTGTCTGTCTGTCTGTCTGTCTGTCTGTCTGTCTCAGATGTTCCATTAAGAAGCTCATCCATAGTCAGAGGCAGTGTGTGTGTGTGTGTGTGTTTGTGTGTGCGTGTGTGTCCATACTGTCTAATCCCCAATCCCACTTTCCCCATGTGAAATCCGCTGTCAGTTGGATGGAAGCTATGTCACCGGCTGGGAAAAAAATATACCAAAATCAGTGATCATAACACTCATTTTGCTTTTCTGGTCTGTGTGAGAGAGTGTATGCAGGTGTATTTGTGTGTACATGTGAGATGATGTCCACTCTGAAGTACCTGTATGGATGTGTACCTGTAATGGAGGACGTGCACACAGGTGTGTAGTGGGCACTGGATTAAGCGTCAGGTGAGTAGATAAGTCTTTTATTCTACAGCCATTTTAGCTAAATTCATTAAGACCAACACATTTAATCTGAGGTTATTTCATTTTATTCCATATTTATTCAAATCTATTGATTTCTGAATCTGTTAACTACTAAATCATATCCTTAAAGGTTACATAGCCTTCAAACACCATTTCCTAGTTATATAGGTGCCATTTTGTTTTTTTTAATCCTCTTTTAAAATATCAAATCATGCAAACCTTAATCTACTAATTACATGTGTTATTTCTCATCCTTAAAGACATTTTTGTATTTATTCAACACGGTTAATGCAGTTTTACAAACATCCTTACAGAAAAAAAGTTCATAGCTGATAATTAATAAATTAATAAAATAAGTGTTGAAATAATAATAATTGTTTGTGTTTATCTTTAAACATTTAGTTATCTTTAGTGATTGATTGACAAGTGGGTCAGCCAATCAGCTGGCATATCACGGCAATATATTTCATCATGATTAATGACCATATTTATAGCTCTTTTAATTGATTGACAGGTGGCTGAGCCAATTAGCTGCACACCAGGTCACACAGTTAAATCATAGATTTAAAAAGCTTCTTACAGAAAAGTGACCATATTTCAGCTTTGAACTTTAGCGTATACACACCGGCATTTCCAACTGTATTTAGAGTTGATTTATTCAATTCCAACAACACCATTTGCTTTTTGATTGACAGGCATCTCAGCCAATCAGCTGCCATGCCAAATAGTGTGAAGCCACTCGTTCCTCCCAAAATCCTCCTGGAAGGGGTGGAGGAGGTTAACATAAGTGACACAGAGGACACAACGTGAGTAATGCATCCATCTTATGGCTTACCTTTGATCACTGAAATTAAATTACATTTTTAATCATTCAGTCTTGCTAAAAGGAGAACTGTTATACCCATTTTCCACAAGTTACCACAAGTTTTTGCCCCTTTATGCCACAGGGTGTGCCTAGATGCCATGGTGGCCTATTGGAATAAAAAGCTGAATAAAAACCTATGACATTTACATTTCTCAACCATTTTTAATGAGCTGTCTTTATATTCAAGGGTTTATGATGTATGTGGAGTACAAAGATGTTTTTTCTCTAGTTATTTGAATCTTGATAGTTAGGCTATAATCACTGCCTGAAGAACTGAATTACTTACATTCAAAGTTTATTAATAATTAATAAGTAATTATAAAAACTCACATGTTTTATTCATGTAGCATCCCACATCATTCTGACCCAGGTTGTAAAATCAGTTAAGCACAAAGATTTTAACACATACAAACAGGTTTTTGCTTATTTTGACTAGTATTCCATCAAAAATAAAATTTGTCCACTCAACTACTTTGTCCTCTGAGGCTGGGAGGCGATGTAGTGATGTGTGCTGGTCTGTACAGCCAAGAGCAGCACATTTCCCCTGCATTTACCAACCCAACTTGTGAGAAATAAAGAAACAAAAAAAATGGCACCCCTTCTCAAATTTGATTTTCAAGTCATGGGTGAATAGTGAAAAAGTAGGTGGAGATATTGAGATAAGGGTGGTATCATTCCAGTTTGCCAGTTATGTAATAAGATACTGAATAAGAATATGAATCTGATACAGATACTGAAAGGAGGGATTAAACCCATATTTTGTAAACTAAGCAAAGTATTAAGAAAAGTTGTGGGTTGGTAGGAACTCCAGAGACCCAGCTGGATGTGCAGTAAACCTGAATTTTTCATAATGTTGATTTAATTAATTCCTTTTTTTTGCCTTTTTGCTGCTTGATTGATTAAATAATTAATTCTACACTGATCACTCACAGTGCTGTGTGTGTGTGTGTGTGGGTGGGTGTGTGGGTGCTTTCTGAAGGAAGAGGCAGCGCTCTGATGCTGGTGCACTTTTCAATGTCAACAACAGCAACAACAATGAGGAGTGAGTAACACCCTGCTATACAAAAATACAATCCAATTCATACAATACTAATTCACAGTCACAGAGACACACACATACACAATGTCAGGTACACACTCTATACTGATATGACATGCTTAATCTATGCTCTGTTCCTCCTGTGCAGGGAGGAGAAGAAAGAGAAAAAGAAGAAAGAAAAGAAGGAGAAAAAAGAGTAAGAACTCATCATGCCTGTGAAAAAAACTCACAACATCTCTTACTGGGTTATGTTTCTCACTTGTGTGACTTTAATACTGCAGGAAAAAAGAAAAGAAAGAAAAAAAGGAAAAGAAGCAAAAGAAGAAGGAGAAAGAGCAAGAGGAGAAAGAAAAGCAGGAGAAAGAAAAGCAGGAGAAAGAAAAGCAGGAGAAAGAGAAAGCCAAGAAAGAGGAGTATGCATCAGTTTTGACAGATTGTCCACTATAACACTGTGTTTTGAAGGAACATGTAACTGCTGATTCATTATTTTATCCTGTTGATTTGCAATCAGGCCGAAGGAGATTTATGTTATCGATCCTGCCGGAAACATGTACTACAACTGGCTGTTCATCATCACGTGTCCTGTCATGTATAACTGGGTTCTGATCATCGCCAGGTACACACCCCTTTGTTTATTAACCCAATCATCAAACCAGCAGGTTCTGTGCTGAGGATCGGTCTGTGTTTAAACTTTTTTCTTCTCTTGTTTAGAGCCTGTTTTGAGGAGTTACAGCATGATTTTTTGACATACTGGTTCATCACTGATTTTCTAGCAGACCTAATTTACCTGGCAGACATGGTCTTCAGGACAAGAACAGGTGAGCACACCTGTGTGACACCTATACCATTCAATAACTGCAGGGGCAAGTAGAACTAATGCGATGTCTGTGATTGTAGGGTATCTGGAGCAGGGTCTGCTGGTTAAAGATGAAATGAAGCTTCGAGCACGATACATGGACCATATCCAGTTCAAGCTGGACCTTATCTCTATGATTCCCACAGACATTTGTTACTTGATAGTCGGTCTGAACTACCCCGAGATCCGCATGAACAAGCTCTTCAGGGTAAACCGCCTCTTTGAGTTTTTCCAGCGCACAGAAACAAGGACCAACTATCCCAATGTCTTCCGAATCTCCAACCTTGTCATGTACATTGTCATCATCATCCATTGGAATGCTTGCCTCTACTACTCGTTCTCCAAAGCGATCGGTTTCGGGGCTGATAGGTTCGTCTATCCGAATATTAAAGACCCAGAATTTGGCCGTTTGGTGAGGAAATATGCGTACAGCATGTACTGGTCCACGTTGACCTTGACCACCATTGGTGAAACTCCACCTCCTGAGAAGGATTCAGAATACTTTTTTGTGGTTGCAGACTTCCTAGTGGGAGTTTTGATCTTTGCTACAATCGTTGGTAATGTTGGTTCCATGATCACAAACATGAATGCAGCACGAGCGGATTTTCAAGCCCGAATTGACGCCATCAAGCAGTACATGAGTTTTCGTAACGTGACCAAGGATCTGGAGAAACGCGTCATCAAATGGTTTGATTACCTTTGGACCAATAAGAAAGCTGTAGATGAAAGGGAAGTGCTCAAATACCTACCAGACAAGTTAAGAGCAGAAATTGCCATCAACGTACACTTGGACACTCTTAAGAAAGTGAGAATCTTTGCAGATTGCGAGGCAGGGCTTTTGGTCGAACTTGTGCTTAAGCTCCAGCCACAAGTTTACAGTCCTGGTGATTATATTTGCAAAAAAGGTGATATTGGCCGTGAGATGTACATCATCAAAGAAGGAAAGCTTGCTGTGGTGGCTGATGATGGCATCACACAATTTGTTGTCCTCAGCGATGGAAGCTACTTTGGCGAGATCAGCATCCTCAATATCAAAGGCAGCAAAGCTGGAAACCGAAGAACGGCCAACATACGTAGTATTGGATACTCGGATTTGTTCTGCCTTTCCAAAGACGACTTGATGGAGGCACTGACTGAGTATCCAGATGCAAAGGCTATGTTGGAGGAAAAGGGACGGCAGATTCTTATGAAGGTACGATGATGCAGGTGCAGATTTTTCAGAAACTAAATAATAAGATAAATTACATATTAGATGGGGTGTGATCAACAACAATACATAAATGGCCTGGCCTTAGCCTTTTCAGTAAGATCTTCCTTAAAACCATTTAAGAAAATGAGGAATGGTCTTCTAATAGACAGAACTAATAGAGGAACTTGTGCAATCCTGTAAGTTCAAGAGGAACTCACATACCATCCCATTCATTTACAATAACAAACTTCAGGTATTTTCTAAGAAGAACATGGGAAAAACCTACTTTTGGGATTTACTACATGAGTTTTCATTAAGGTACCATCTTAAGTTACAGCCAGATCCTTTGGCTCAGTAAATGTGTTCATTATTTCCTGTTGATTTTTGTGTAACATTTGTGTGTATTTTTTTAAGGACAACCTGCTGGATCTTGAGGTGGCAAAACAGGGACCTGACCCCAAGGACATGGAGGAAAAAGTGATAAAAATTGGCACAGTATTGGAAGACATGCAGACACGTTTCGCTCGGCTACTCGCTCAACACGAGGCCATGCAGAGTCGTCTGAAGAGTCGCGTCACCAGACTGGAGACCAAAATCAACACCTCCACCGCGGTCACCTTCACCGAGATGACTGAGCCAGAGTTGGTGGTTCTGCCTCCTCCTGAGAAAGAGGGAGAAAAATCAGAGGAGAAGAAAGATTAAAATCAAGTAAAACAGTTATAGGAAAGAAAAGTGACTGTGTGATTTCTAAGCAGAGATGAAAAAGAATGGACATTTAACAAAAATATGCAAAGGGAGATTGAGAAGTTAAATGAGGCTTAAAACACAGCTTTTATTCCATGTTAACCCAGAGAACAATTTTCCGTCCTGTGAAATTATACACCTTTTAGTATCTGATCATGAATTTGAACATCACATGGGTTTCATTAGACAAACAAACATTAGACAAAATTCATAATAACATTATTTGGAATGCATTGTTTTTAATGTATTTGAAATGTAAAGCATTTTATTTACATTTGTATCATTTGGCAGACACCCGTATTCAGAGTGTCTCATTTGCGCAGCTGGGTGGTTGGGGGCCTTGCTCAGGGGCCTGGCAGTGGCAGCTTTGTGGTGCTGGGATTTGAGCTCATGACCTTACATTCAGTAGTCCAATGTAGTTCACTGAGCTACCACTGCCCCATATTTATTTTGGAAATGTATGTATAGCTATTTTTATTGTAGGGTACATGCCAAAACAAATGTTACTGAATGCATTATGTGACATTCATTCATTTATTATCTAAGCTGCTTATCCTACTACTGGGTCATGGGGGATGCTGGAGTCTATCCCAGAGCTCATTGGGTAGAAGGCAGGGAAACAACCTGCACAGGTCACCAGTCCATCACACATCACACACTCAGACACACCTAGGGGCAATTTATCTCCATTTCGCCTGACTGCATGTCTATCGAATGTGGGAGGAAACTGGACCTCCCGGAGGAAACCTACACAGACCCGGGGAGAACATGCAAACTCCACACAGAACGGACTCTGGTCCAACCCGGGAATCAAACCCAGGTGCTTCTTCCTGTGAGGCTACAGTGCTGTATTATTTCCCAATAAATAAATAAATACATTTGCAAAAGAGGTACTATATCTGTGTAACTGCAAGTACAGTATGTACCATGAATATAAATATTTAAGGATTGAAATATCAGTGAGTTATTTCCAGTCTGAAGCTGTGTTAACAAAATTCCGTCATGTGAATCATAAGAATTTGTGGTCTCCTACATATAGCATGGCCTTTCATGTTAGCTGGAAACTATCTTAATACTGTTAGTCATTTTTGAGAACATCATAATTAGTCAGCTTTGATTAAATTATTACTATGGAGAGCTCAGTCTTAATGGCAGAAGGCTTAATGCGTTAGCTGGAGAAAATATAAAAATATCAGTTTCATTTTTCCACAGTGACTTTTCTGTGACTGTCCACAAAACACTGCTATCTATCTATCTATCTATCTATCTATCTATCTATCTATCTATCTATCTATAAAAAAGAAAATGCAGTGTATATGGATATATGAATATGGATATATATGTGTGTATATGAATGTAACATGACATTATTTGACATTTATTTAACAAGCACAAAAATCATATCTTGTCAAAACTGTATTATTCTTCAAAATATCAGCAGTTAAATAAAATAACCTATAATAATAATGACCCCCCACCCCCAATAAATAAATAAATGAAGAAAACTCATAAGCACTTAATGATAAGAAACTCTAATGATAAGAAATGATTTAGCTTTTGCAGTTTTTCCACAAATTATTTGCAACAACCGAATATGGCATTACGGAGCGCACGGCATACCGGGATGTTTGTTCATTTTATTCTTTTATTTAATGTGGGCATTTGGTCATCCATGCAACATTTAGCAGGTGTTGCCGTAGACCAGGTGTGAGAAAAATGAATGACTTCTCACTGTGATCTGTTTGTTGAACAGGAAGCTTATACTTCTGAGGACAGTAATGAGATTGTATGTCATCACTGCTACTACCAGCAGGCCAAAGATCATCATGACACATAAATTGGGTAAAAGTAACAGTTATTCTAATGCTGTTTATCACCCCACTCGTTTTATAAACTGATTAACTAGTATAATAATAGCCACATAAACCACATAAACCTTTCTGATTACTTTTAATATCTGAATGTGTGTGCGCTTGGGCTACGATGTCCTTCTTTAAAGGTGTCCAGTAAGGAAGCATGGGTCATGTTACAGCTACAAAGTAATTGTGTGCTTGAATGTGTAAATGTGAAACACAGAGCAACTGCTTTAAGATAATAAACTCAACTTCTCTCTGTCTCTTGAATACAATTAACAGTTTATTTAAAGAACTAATGTAAAAGGTTTGTTCAAAGGCCAAAGTAGCTTCTAGCTGGGCGACAGTACTTTCTAGCTGGTCCCTGTATCTTGTTGAAATTTTCTTCTCCAGCTCTGAAGTGCTCCATCTTCCTTCCCGGTGTGTCTCGGTGGCCTGGAGCATGGTGACTTTCTGGAGCTGTGTGTTCTTCACTTCTAAGACCTGCTTGACCTTCTGTATGTCTTCCTCCTGGCTTTTTCTCACCAAAGTGGCCTCCATGTGGGTGAGACTTTTTTCCAGTCTGTCTCTGTATCTGGTCAAGCTCTCTCTCTCTAGTGCTGAGATGTTCCTATGGCCTTGTGAGAGAGTCAGAGCAGCCTGGAGCTCGCTGATTTTGTTGAGATGTCCTCGACTATTCTCCTCCATCTCTCTCTTTGCCTTCTCTGTCTCCTTTTCCCTTTTCTGCTCCAAAAGCAAACTGCCCTCCAGCTCTTCAACCTTCTTTACAAACAAATCCCTCTCTTCCAACGACTTCTTTTCCCTCTTCTTACACTCCTCCATCTATCTTGCCATTTTCTTCATTTGCTCCTGCAGCACCTGCACCTGAGGATCGTCTTTGGTTTTCTTCCTCCATCTTCAAAATGTTTCGCAAACTCTTCGAAACAGCTTCATTATCGTCTGTACTTCCACACTCTGCAAATTCAGCACTAACAATGAAGAAATGCTCAGTTTGTGTTTTCTTTTGTAACCTACGAGCTAGTTCCAAAACGTCAACCCTCTCGAGAAGCCCCGCCCCCCACCGGCACTCACTGTCTGCGCATGCGCAGAGTAATGTAGCCATGTGCGGTGAATCTCCGGCTGTATTGCTGCTTATGTATTCAGTACACAAACCTTTACCAGATACTGATCTCTACTAGGATATATGTATATGGATATATATGTGTGTATATGAATGTATTGTGACATTATCTGACATTTATTTAACAAGCACAAAAAACATATCTTGTCAAAACTGTATTATTCTTTAAAATATCAGCAGTTAAAGAACATAACCTATAATTAGAATGAACCCCCACACACTCCCCCAACCCCCAAAAAATAAATAAATGAAGAAAACTCATGAAGAAATAAATAAACGAAGAAAACTGCCGTGAAATGACACAAACTGTCGTAAATTGAAGTGAATGGTCGTAAAGTGATGCCCACGTAGGTCACGTGATTCAATCTGACCAATCGCAGTATACGTTGCCAGATATACTTTCAAAACAGGAAGTGCAAGTTCATATGTTTATTTGTAATATATATTCACTCAGAAAATATAATGTGCTAATTAATTACTGTAAAAAGAAGAAATAATGACAATACACAATAAATTCTACACAATATATAAATAAAATTAATATCAATCTACAATAAATGGTGCATTTATATCACGGCTTACTTATATTACGGTTCATCTCACAGACTCTACAGGGCGAAACATTTTCGATGTAAATGAAATAATTAAAATAAAAATAAATGATGTACTTAGTTAACATAATCATTAAATAAACATTTGAAACACCACTCCGTGCAATGTGACTACGCCGCGACTCCAGGAACCTTTCGCCGGATTGCGAGTCTCCCTGGGGGAGGAAATCACTGGAACACCAAGAGCACAGCGTGAGGAAATAGCGATCCTGAGACCAGACTGCAATAACAGGTGAGTGCGCTGGTAACTCTGATATTACTTATTTAATAAAATAGGGTGACCATATTTTCATTTGCGAAAACCAGGACATAAATTAATAAATTGATCCGTAAGGCCATTGATGTTTTGTTTGTGTGAAGCTGGACTCGCTGACGGCAGTTTTCGGAGAGGAGGACTCTGTCTAAGCTGAAGGCTATTATGAACAATGGCTCCGACCCACTCTACAACACAGTGATGAGACACTGGAGCACATTCAGTACGAGACTCATTCATCCAAAATGAACTACAGAGCGCCACAGGAGGTCATTTCTACCTGTAGCCATTAAACTATATAACTCCTCACTTAATGCATGACATCTTTGCAATATTCACCTGTGCAATATCTATGGGAATTATACTGTTTCATATGTGCAATAATTATTTTTATTCAGTACTGTAGTAATTGCACTAATTATTTAGGTACTGCTGTAACTATGCCATGTATATAATCAAAACTTCCACCTTACAGTTGATTATTCATCACAGACACTGCCACTTTATGTTAATTGTGTTTATTTAATTGGTGTATATATTTGGCAATCTTTTATTTGTTCATTTTCCACTTATTTGATAGTGGGTTTTTTTCTATATCAATGGGTGCAGCTGTAACAATTGCAATTTCCCTAAGGGATTAATAAAATATTTCTGATTCTGTATTAGCAAATAGATGAATGTCTTGTTGATGCTCAATAATTCAGGTAAGAACCCCCAGAAAGTTGAATCAGTTCATCTGGTCACAAAGTTTAGTAGAGAAACGTTTCCTCACTCATTGAAGTAACTTCAGTCTCAGATAAGTTTTCCCTACCTCATGTGCTGCTCATTTGCACAGAAGCAAGGACAGAAACCAGCACCATTATATAACATTGTAACTGGTGTAACAGTTTCATCCACATCCCTGATGAGGGAGGAATGCTGGTTCCACCATCTTACAATGATGCGATTGTAGCTATTCCCCGATCCTATACGAGTAACCACATGGCCATTGTAATTAATTGTCATGGTAATTTGTATATGAAACTGATCACCAGTTCCACTATTACTACCAGACAAGATAGAACAAGTCACTTGGATGAGAGATGAAACGTTTCTCCCACTTAAGCTTGTGTGCAGATTAACTGATTCAACTTTCAGGGAAAATGAATAAACAAATAAAATTCAGAAGCTGCATATGAATGATTCTCTTTTAGATGGCTGCCAATCAGTGGAAACGCCGGCTTCGGCCTAAAGATGAAGCCGAACGCTATATCAGAGCCACAGTTGATAGACCAGATGTTGAAGGACATCTTCTTGATGAACATAAAGGTTATTTTGCTAAATAAATTTTTTATACTATTCAAATTATTTATATTTATGTATTTAGTGCTTTTACCAATATGCAGTAGAACAAAGTGGGTTTTCAGAAATATAGCAGTAGTTATAGCATGATCCCTAATAACCAAGCCACAGGGGACAGTGTCACAATGATAGAAAAGAGTTATCTCTTATATTTCAGTAAGGGAAGAATGTTTTGTTTTTAAAGGTTGTGGAGTGTTTGCCAAGGAGATATGTACAAGGGAGAATTTGTTCTTGAGGACAGGGGTGAACTTATAACAAAGGCAGACAGTGATGCTCAGATGAGGTTCTACACTGAGACAGAACAGATATCTTTATTTGACTTTCAGTGGAAGGGAAAATATTGGTGGTATATGTCCTGAAATAGATTAATGAAGAATATTAATAATTTAATGTACTTTAAATAAATAGAACAAAATTTAATTTATTTAGTATTTTTATACAGTATTGATGCTTCTAAGGAGGATGGGTCATTAAGAAGATTTATTAATGACAAGGCAAATCATCCAAATTGATAAATGAAAACAGTCGAAGTCCAAGGTAGACCACATCTGTGCCTCTTTGCATTGAGAGACATAATGTCCAGTGAAGAGCTGCATTACAGCTATGGGGATGGAAACTGGCCATGGCGGGTGCAGGTCAGTCAGTCAGTTAGTCATTTTCTGTACCGCTTATTCCCAGTTACGGGGTCACGGGGGAGCCAGCGCAAGGGCAGGAACCAACCCTAGACAGGGCGCTAATCCATCGTAGGGCTCATACACACACACACACACACTAAGGGCCAATTTTCCCATTACCAATTCACCTACCTGCATGTCTTTGGACTGTGGGAGG
>JAOTRJ010000020.1:14368082-14378646 GCA_028564905.1 Leptodoras praelongus
TATTCCTGCCTTGCGCCCTATGCTGCTGGCTAGGCACCGGCTCTCCCGTGACCCTGAAAAGGAATAAGCGGTCAAGATGACTGAATGACTGAATGAATGAATGAGATATAACCATTGGGTTATATGAATGGTTGGCAGATGAATTGTTGGCTAGATGAAAGTAACACAAAATAAGAGTTTAAATATAGCGAGTCTTTTTAAATATAGCTGAGTCTTTTTAAGGTCACATTATAACAATTGTGTGTCTGTGTGTGTGTGTTTTAACAGGCCCCGGTAGCTGGTGTTGTTGGAAGGTTTTGGGATGTTTTTCAGCCACTTCTCTTTGGACTGATTGGAGCTGAAATTACAATTACAGCACTCAGTGCTAACACTGTGGGTTAGTGTGTACTGTACTACGATACTACATCCTTACACTGTGGGTTAGTGCATACTATACTATTATAGTACACCCTTACACTGTGGGTTACTAGTGTACTCTACACTACAATACTGGTACCATGGGTTAGTGTATATTATAGTGCCATATTACACATATACACTGTGGGTTGATGCATACTATACAATTGTACTGCACACTTGTACTCTGAGGTAGTGTATACTATACTACTGTTCTGCCTACTTAAACTGTGGGTTAGTGTATACTATATTGCCATACTGCACACATACACTGTGGCTTGGTATGTACTATACACTCCTGATCAAAATCTTAAGACCAGTTAAGTTGCACAGTTAAGAATTTTGCACTATTGGATCTTAAGTAGATCTTCACAATGTTAAAAGAAGAAATGGGAGCAAGAGACAAAAGATTTTGAGCAGCCAATTTATAGAAAACAGCAATTTAACTGAAATAAGCTGTTCATCAGCTGATCAAAGGTTTAAGACCACAGCTAAAAGAAATGAAAAACACAAATCCAAATTTGATCGGGAGTATACTACCATAATACATACACTGTGGGTTACTGTGTACTATAATACCGTACTACACCCTTGCATTTGTGGGTTAGTGTATAATATACTACCATACTACATGCATACACTGTGGGTTAGTATGTACTATATTACCATAGTACACACTTAAACTGTGGGTTAGTCATACTACACTAACACACTGCATACTTACATTATGGGCATTACATTATACATTAGTGTATACTGTACTACCATAGTACAAATCTTACAGCTTTACATGCTAGACACAGTCCTTATACTCTGGGTTACACTTACTGACATTCTAAAACTTCTCTTTTACACTGTCTTACTACATATGATACTAACATAGTTCCCACTCAACCCTTACTTTTTGGGTTTGTGCATACTGTACTTGCTTGCTTATGGCTGTCCATCGAGTCTGATGATGACTTTGACTTCTGTCTTTTACTGGATATTTATTTGATTGGCTGAGTAGTCCTTTCCTGGACTCACAGGATCTATTGCAGGTGGGACATGTATATGTGGTTGCAACAATCATGGGTATGTTCTTTCTGACTCTTTGCTGCCTCCTGTCTGTCCTTTCCCCCTCTAGCATACAGGCTCCATCAAGGCACAAAATCTCCACCAGGTGTTACAGTTAGTACCAACATCCTCCAGATCCTCGAGTCTGACTTTGCATTTCCTTCATCTTTAGCAGGTTCTTGTAGTGCTTCCTCTGTTCTCTGGCTGAGAATCATTCATGATGATGCTATCCATATAGCACTCTCTAAGGTAGCCAATTTGGGGGCATCCTTAAAAGCTGCCTCAGCCATCATAACTGGTGCTGGGTGATCATAACCTCAATACTTTAAAATGATGTACCTGATTATGCCAGGTAATTCCCAGGATGCGCTGAAGGCAGTGTGTGTGGAAGTGCTCCAGAGACTTGACATGACAGCTGTACTTCCATACTACATCCTTACACTTGGGCTTAATGCATACTATAGTACCATAGTCCACACTTAAACTGTGGGGTTGTCATACTACACTAACATACCCTATGCATAACATAAGTTACATCCATGTGATAAGGAGGCACCCAAGCTTCACAGCTACAGATAACAGTTGTGATACATTTGGCTTGGTAGATGCAAACCTTTGTGTGTAGATATAAATTCTTGCTTTAAAAGACCTGGCACCAGTGTCTCCCAAAGGCAGTTAAGCTTGTTTAATTTGGTTCTGGATTTCTGTGGTTGTTGATATTAAAGAGGTTGCTGTGTAGCCTGATGTCCACTGCCACACTGCTGCTGTCCTCAATCTCCATGTGGAGAAGCGGGCTGACACGTAGCAGGAATATGATAAGAGAACAGGTGCTAGCAGACACCTCTGCCATACCCCTGTATGTACAGGGAAAGGGACAGTCTCTTGTCCTCCTGTGGTCTGTGGTCACCCAAACAGTAATTCCAACATGAAATTGGCAGAGGATGTTGACAAATTTGAAGGGGCAGCCAAACCTAAGGAAGACACCCCACAAAGGCTCTCATTGGACAGTGTCATAGGCATTTACTGAGTTAGTGTTTATTATATTACATATCTAATCCTCACATCTGTCTCTTTCTCTCTGTCCATCTCTGTGCAGGTTTAGGAACAGCTGCTCTTTGTGTTGGTGTTGTCGTTCGGGTGTGCGTGACATTCACCGTTGTTCTGTTTGCTGGTTTTAACCTGAAGGAGAAAATTTTCATTTCTCTTGCATGGTTACCTAAAGCTACAGTGCAGGTGTGTGTGTTTCTTTACACATTGTTGTATATGATATCCTGTATGTTTCATGATATGTTTGTGCTTATGTATCCTTCAGGCAGCCATAGGTTCCACAGCCCTGGACATGGCACGTAGCCTCGGAGATGAACAGCTGGAGCGTTATGGCATGGACGTGCTAACGGTGGCCGTGTTAGCCATCATGATTACTGCTCCTATTGGCGCACTTGCTATTGGATTAGCTGGACCCAAACTGCTACAGAAATACACTGAGATAGAGGAGACAAACACACAAGGTAATATACACAGACACACTGACACACACACATGCACACATTCTTCTTCCCAGGTTTACACTCACAAACTCACAATTTCATTATTAATAGTAACTAATGCAGTTTCTTTCTTTTTACAACAGATAAAGATGGAGATGTCTCACCTCCAGAGCTACACACTCAAACACCTCAGGCTGTGGAGAGCAAACTATAAACACACACGATTCAGGTGTGATTCCATAACTTCAAATTCAACTTTCCATTTTTTGACTCTTTTTTTCCCAGCTTTACTCTTTGCTTTATTCATATGTATTTTGTAAAATTAGATTAAAATTATTTATTAACATGTAAGTCTAATGTCATTTTATGTAGGCAGATTGATGATTAAGAAAATAAAGACATGCTGAGCTGTTGGATAAGTGTGGAAGTGTGTGCACTGCTCTGTGTTTCACTCTTGCTCATGCCAGCTCATCCATAGGTCAGATATCTATCCATCCACCCATCCATCCATCCTCTTTAGAATTTCAGTATAAGATTCAGACAGACTTGGACACCTAGTGAACAAGCTCTGAGCCAGCAGCATTGACGGAGCTGCAGTGACTCCACCCTGCAGAGTGTTCTGGATACAAGGTGGACAAGGTGAGACACTGGAGGACAGATTAAAGCCTGAGACAATGGTATAGACAGTAATGTCCAGCATGAAACATGTCACAACCTTTCACACCCCAAAACCAAGCTGCAGCTCAGCATCTGATTGATTGGGGGTGTTGTCTCACCTGGTAGAGCAGCTATTTAGACTACATAGACACGAACAGGAACATCCTATCTAATCAGGGACACTCAGACTCGTTGTCATCTGAAAAGGACCGACCATGGGCCAGGACAATTCATCCTCACTAATGCTGCAGCATGTAGTGTAGCTTACAGAGTGAATTTTATTTCTTGCAATGCTCTGTGCAATGCTAGCTATTGGCTGTATCACAATTGCTCAACTTTTGCCTAATGAGTTTGGAGGCATTGAGCAATTAACATGTTCCTATACACCTCAGAATTGATTGTGCTACTGCCTTCAGTAGTTACATAATCAATGAATATAAGAGTACTGGTACCTGTGGCATGCCCAATCCATGGCACCCCCACAGCCATATTTCACAGATGAGGTGGTATGCTTTGGATCATGGGCAGTTCCTTTTTGTCTCCACACTTTGCTCTTGCCATCACTCTGATATCTTGGTCTCATCTGTCCACAAAACCCTTTTCCAGAATTCTTTTTGCCAACTGTAATCTAATTAGCCATTCTCCTTATGGGTAATTAATGGTTTGCATCTTGCAGTGTAACCTCTGAGTCTTCTGCAGAGAATAGTCTATGATAAATACACACTCACCTCCTGAAGGCTGTTTCTGATCTGTTGGACAGACAATTGAGGATTCTTCTGCCATCAGCAGTGGAGGTCTTCCTTGGCCTACCAATCCCTTTGCGATTAATGATCTCAACACTGCATTCCCTCTTCTTGATGATATTCTACACAGTTGATTTTGGTAATCAAAAGATTTGATCAATAATATTATTTTTCAGCTTCATAATAACTTCTTTGAATTTCATTGCCACAGCTCTTATACTCATGTTGAACAATGGCAACTATGGACCTAAAAGGTGTTTGAAAACTTAGAAGCAAGTCTAGGTATCGTATACCTGCAGTAATGAAGTAATGTAACACACAAGTCATCATAAACACCTGTGAAACCAAAAGTCCCAGGCATAAGTACTTTAGTCATGTCTGATTGGTCATTCAGTCACGGGAGAGCCGGTGAAGGCAGGAACAACCCTAGACAGGGCGCCAATCCATCGTAGGGCACACACACTCAGGCCACTTTAGAGATGCCAATCAACCTAATGTGCATGTCTTTGGACTGTGGGAGGAAACCGGAGTACCCGCAGAAAACCCACGCGGACACAGGGAGGACATGCAGACTGCCAGAGAAAGAACCCAGACCACCCCACCCGGGGATCGAACCCGGGACCTTCTTGCTGTGAGGAGACTGTGCTACCCACCGAGCCACCATGTCGCCCATGTCTGATTTTTTAAAACCATGTCTCTGTCCCAAGCATTATAGCAGGCACTATAACTACCATATGCTATATGGACTATACAACATTTCTTATACTGTAACCACACTGTATCTCTATATATTCTGCTATATAGTAATATGATGACTTTTTTTTAAATAAAAGCATACAGCTTGGTACACTTGAACAGTTTGGGGCCCTGAACATTTTCAGAACTGGGGTCATTGCAAAAGCATCTTGTGGCAGCCAGACTTTAAAGAATAGAACATTCAATACGACTGTGACAACTTGGCTCAAAAAGAATGTCAAACAATGATTTAAAAAAAGGTATTTCAGAAACATGTTTGTTTTGGTGTTGAACCTATTCTTCACTGTCTCCTCCACATTGACACAAACCTGTGCTCTTTGAGGAGGCTGTTTTTTTTGCAGTGCCCCTGTTAGCCTTTCTTGCAGACATAACTTAAAGAGTTCAAGCATGGGCTTGCTTGGCTTTCCAACTGCAGATCCACCAGCACATGCTTGGTTGGGGAGATTTGCTCCATTCCTCTTCCTTTGTGAACAACTCAAGACAAGCTAGATTGATGGTGTGTTTGCTGCTTGTGCAATTATAGAGGACAGACGACCTCCTCTGGACTGATTTATGGAGCCTTTGACAGAGCCATGAAGGTCTATGTTATGATTGGTGTTCCAGGTATCCCATGCCGTTGAATTGTGCCTCATTGCAAAAGAATGTACTGTTTCACAACCAGTGAATGCATGGAACACAGGAAGGACCTTAGATTTTTAAGGACACAGAGCCGTGTGGCAATCTTATGGGGAGCTATGTATCTGAAGTTCATGCTAGCCCAAATGCCATCCACAGCTCCTTAATGTCCAGCTCGCACACACATTCAGTGAGTAGGACCATAACACCTGTGTCCACAGTGCACTTGTGATCTGTTTAAATCCTTTCCTTACAGCATCCACTGTGTCGTGTAGCATCATTTTATCTGCCTCTTCATGCATGACAGGGGGCAATGTGATCTGTTTCTTGCTAGTCAGATGAGAGAACATTGGGTCTGAAAGTGGAATCTTAGTAATCAACATTTGCACAAGGTTTCTGGTCAGAAAGTGAAAGCGCTCAGGTTTGTTTTCATCCATTCTCTGCAAGCCTTTCCAATTGGTTGGTATCTTGTTTTTATTCATCCAATCTTGCTCTTGTCCCCTTACCCTGGAACTTTAAACTTCATGGGAACTTCATGGGACCTACCCTGGGACTTTAAACTCCCATGCAAACACCCACTCTGTTGGCTCTTTCAAAATGTTTTTAATATAAGGTATAAACATCTTGTTGAGAGAGTCAATGAAGGCCTGGTTTCAGAACGTTAATGACGAAGAGGTCCAGGTTCCCATCATGGGTTTCACAGATAATGTAGAATCTAGAAAACGGTTACTTTGTCAGCAAGGTTTGGAGGGAGTTTGTTCCTCTGTAAAGGGGCAGTGATGGGTTTCATGGCCTCCATCCTGTCTGCAACAAAGAGTTTGTACTGCTCCTGGCATGTCCTCAAACGTGAACCTGGTCCACAACAGCTTGGTCTACTTATTCTTTTGAGTCCAGCTTCAGAAGGTTGTCGATGTCCTCTGTGAAAGGGCTTCCCATCACATCAATTAAAGCATTCATGTCTTTATTTCTTCTGGACACTTTTGGCCTGATCCTGATGTCTGCTTTCAGACACCCTTATAGACATATATAAAACATATATAAAAATAATTCTCTCAGGAAAGTATTTTAACTTACCTCTAAGGCAGAGTGAAGCACTGTTCCCAAGGTGACAGTTGACAGTTCAAGTAGGAAGCCTGCACAGAGAAGTATCAACTGAAATAAATGCTTCCCCCTTGTGGACACCAACATAATAACAATTCTGGCCCAGAGACTGAGAATTAAAGATGAATGAAAGCAAACAGGAAATTAATGACAAATTAAACATGAAATACATTTTGAAAATTAATTATGAATTAATTCTCAGATTGAAATTGCGATTTCATTGTAATCCTTCTTACGTCAATGAGTCGACCTGAACAGTATGATGTATATGGTCATCATCAAAAGAGCTCAACATCTTTTCTGTGTGATCATGTTTGGCTTAGAAGATATGATGCAAAATACATAATGGGATATGGTGGACATTTTAATTTCTGAAAATGCTCAAGGCCCCAAACTGCACAAGTGCACCAATTTCCAAGCTTTTATGACAAAGTGAACATTTTCACATATCGCCTGGACTATAAGGAAAATAACAGCAAATTCTAAACTTTGGCTAGCAAACTAAACTCAGAATACTTTTCCAATATGTTAACTGGCTTAAGCAAAACTTCTAGGCTTCTTACTAGCAAGAGCATACAGTAGTGCTGCTGATAAAACAGAAAACATATCCAAGCAAAAACAAGACAAGCTTAAACAAATAAGCATGTTACAACTGGCTAAACTGCTGTACTTCTATTTAAGGTAAGTTTAAACAATTTGTCTCTGCATTTATCCAGGGTACTTTACATTTATCAAGCTAGTGTTAGCACATGGCAGTGACCGGGACAAGTCACACCCAAATCATACCCAAGATGAGCCAGTTTTGGTGCAGGTTTTCTTTCCAAACAAGCAGAATGTGGAGTAGGTGGAAGACTGGAGAAAAACCCACACCGGCCCTTTGTGGATAAGATTGGACACCCCGACTTACGCCGAGTCCGAGTACAGACCAAGACCTTAAAAGGGTCAAGTCTAAGTCAAGACTTTGGGATTTTGGGTCAATCAAGAGGAGGTCTTTGTGGAGGGGAGACCAAAACATAAAATAAGTCAGTTTTCACCTACATTGCCAACATTACATGGAAACATAGCACCAGTCTATACAATGTGGACTTTATTTATTAATGTGTACCATTTCTTGAGAGTATGAAAAAGGTAACATTCATCCATTCATCCAACAGTCACCATTGTGGAAGGGAAACAACGAGAGGTCTCCCTCTAAAATTAGTCCAACCCATGCTCCTGAAGTCCTAGACCAATTCAAGATGGCTAGAATTGCTTTCAGTTCCCGAGTTGAAACTGAATAAGTGAAAAAGTGGTCTCAAAACCGGTCTCCAGAACAAGACTGGACTCGAATACTACAAACCACAACCAGCCTCTGAAAACGAAAACTTTGCCCTTTTTCGGCTATAAGGTGAATAATCAACCGAGACGTGTTTGCAGATCATCAGTAGTTTATTGAAGTTGAAAACACATTCAGACGGAACCTGCTGAAGCCAACGGGAGTTCAACACCCGACCCCGAGCGGTAACACAGGCTGGAGGAGGAAGAGAAGTAGGGGAAACAATGAAAATCAACAAAAAGAAAAAAGTGCTAACATTATGATGCGGTATAAAAAAAAAAAAAGAGCATAAACCGGCTGTGCAAAGTGGTTTGTGACAAGGAGATAAAGTCAGTGTGGAATACTGCAGGGAGGAAAACAAGCTCTGCTTCAGCAAGCCGCTCTCAAACTAAAAACAAAATCAGAAACAACACGTACGCTATCGTAAAGACAGTACTAATCTGAGTTCATCAGTACCGCTAACACTGCCTTACCATCACACACGCTGTTAGCAATGAGCTAAAGGAACGGTTCAGCCCAAAACAAAACGCACTGCATACATTCAATCAGCCAGTTTTCACACTGGAGTAATAAACTAGCTACCAGTTTAGCATGTTGCATGGTACAACACACTTATCTATAAACATCAACAAAAAGAACATCACAGAGACAAAAATGTAAAACTGTAGCTGTTTTTCCACCAACATCACTTCCTTTATCAGTACATTAGAGTCAGGTAGAGGGCGGGGCATACATCTTGAAGACAGGGCTTGTACATTAGAAACATTTGATTTTGTTTATATTTTTAAAAAAGTCAGACAATCTGCTATTTCATTAACTTTTTGTACGAATGTTGTCTTTTGAGGTACGCATAATGCTAATCTGGTAGCTATAAACCAGTATAATCTGTTAGCTATATTAGCATTAGTGTAATTCAAAACTGAGTATTTGGATTAAAAAAAAAAAATAGAAAAGCGCACGTTTTATTTACGGCCGAACTGTTCCACGTGACCAGGCATGTGCCGATCATCGATCACATCACAATATTTAATAAGAAGGGGAAGGAAAAAAAATAATCAAATAAATGCTGGCTCCCGAAATAAAGTCCGTCTGTTAGGAACACAGAACGTAAACAGTGTCTTCTTAACGGTCTGTATTTTGGATCTCTGAAGGCAGCAGCACTTGAGTTTGTCTCACTGAAGGCAATCCCATAATTCCTTTCACTTACAATGAAGTTGAGTCCTGAAGGAGATGCTGACATGGGTCCAGTAAACAATAATACCGCAAGAATATCGCTTAATTTAATATCGGCACATGCCCAAGTCCTGATAAGTTTAGTCCTTTTATCTTTCACAGGATGAGAGAGAGAGAGTGAGATTGAGAGAAAGAAAGAGAGAGAGAGAGAGAGAGAGAGAGAGAGAGAAAGAGAGAGATGGGCGAGAGAACAGTTTAAGGCACCACCACTGTTTTTTTTTATTAACTAACAAAATAAATAAGTGTACAGTGAGCGTTTTTTCTCTTCTGTTTTTTTCCGAAGCATTGACGTTCATGTCCATTATAAAACGTGCGATTCAACAGTTCCCCTTTGTCACACATCCATCTCTTTGTTCTACAGAAAATAAGCCACGCCCCTTTTTCTTGCAAAGAAAAAAAAAAAATACAGAAAAAAAAAAAAAAAACCCAAAAAAGAAAGCGATGAATTTTCAAAACGACTCAGTGTGTGAGAGAGAGTTCTGCTTTTTTATCTTTCACATCAAATGGTGGTTCTTATTGTCGTAGTTGCTGTCGTTGTTGATAGCCGGTCACATTCCAAAAAGGAAAAAAATTTAAGTAAAAGAAAAAATGATTTTTTTGTAAAATTTCGGCCCATTGATGTGACGAGAGAAAGAGAGAGAGAGAGCGAGCGCAGTTCAGGATGACTCCGCCCATTCAGCGACGCGGCCCAGCGAATCGATTCTCTCCGCTGCCTCGGCCCGACATCGTGGGCCTGGAGGAGGATGGAGGTGGGCCACGTCCATCTCGGTCGCGGCCCATCCCATTACCCATAATGCCCCTCGGACCACGGTCTCCACGGCGACTATCTCCAGCGGCCCTGGTCTCGCGCTCTCGGGCAGCACGGGTTTTCTTCTCCTCCACATTCAGACGAACCTCATTGCGGAACATGATTGGCTACAGAGACACAACACACTCCATTAGACATGCACACACACCCACCCCTTGTATGTTATACATTACTCCAGACATTAACCTCCCACCCAACAGCTCACTCCTATACATGCCCCATACACATTTACAAACACACCTTGGCTGCCAAGATCCTCTGCACAGGGTCCGAGTCATCAAACACAACAAATCCAAAGTTGGGCAGTTTCCCTCCAACACCCTTTGTGTTGATGCGCATCTCCACCACTGTCCCGAATGCTGAAACACACACACACATTTTAAAAGCAATAATGCAA
>JAOTRJ010000020.1:14438326-14455635 GCA_028564905.1 Leptodoras praelongus
GGGATCGAACCCGGGTCCTTCTTGCTGTGAGGCGACAGCGCTATCCACTGCACCACCGTGCCGCCCACACACACACACACACACACACACACACACACACACACACACACACATATACACACATATATACTGTTACCCCCAAGGACAGAGACCAGAACAAAGGTAGGGCAAGTGTAAGGCACCCATGGGTAGCATTCAGCATGATACACACAGACAGACCCACCCACCCACAAACACACCCACACACACACAAAGCCAAATCAGACTGATGTAATTATTAACGCACCTAATTAATACTATGCCTAACCCCAAGCCTCATTAATAAAAAGGCACTGTTTGGCTCTTTTATTTTTTTATTAAACACTAAAACAAAAAAAAGCCTTTTTCCTTACCAGCAATATGTCCCAACAAGGTCAAAAATGTTAGATATTCCTATCCTTGTGGGGACCCTCAAAGATATAAAATCTTATGGTATGCACACACACACACACACACACACACCTGGACAAGCTGCAGGAGGTACTGGCTGATCTTGTCATCAGTGAGTCCTTGCATGAGGCAACGCAGAGCATACTCTCTCACCATTGGGTCAGGAAAATTACAGTCCAACAACTCCAGAGCTGATTCAGGCTGCATGAGGGGCCAATCACGGAGCAGGCAATACATCTACCCAGATGTACATGCACAAGCGTATACACACACACACACACACACACATACATACACACACAGAAAAGGAAAAGAGAACAACAGGTAGTTAACAGATATAATAGTTCATAGTTAAATAAAAATGCAGCACTGACACTGGAGACTCTTTCCAGATATGTTAAATGAACACATTTCTCCTTACAGAAAACTTCACCACATCAACAATTTTTAAATCAGTTTGTCATGCATCTACTGTACGAGTCCCTGTGAAAGAGCTGTTACTATAGAAACAATAGCATTTTAGAACAATTGCATTTACACAAACCTGTGATTTGCAGCTACACTACTGTCAGAGCTGCTATTATAGGAAATTAATCAATGCCTTCTGACCAATCACAATCCAGACTGTTTTAATAAATACATTTTCTCTGTCACTCATGTAGAATGTTCTTTATTGTGGGTGTGCGTGTGTTTACCTGTGACACCTCATCCCTTGAGTTCCATTTGACAGAGAGAAGAAGCTTGGGAAGACTTTCTGGGATATTCACACAGTAATGTCTGTACACACACACATACACACACAAACACACAGACACACAGACACACAGACACATACACACACACACACAGTAACCTAATGTTCAAGACATCCTGACATTGTAGCATTGAGATAGATGTAAAATTTTAGGTGTGTGTATGTCTGTGTTTGTGTGTGTGTGTGTACCGATGTCTCCACAGAAAGTCTTTCTCCTGCTCTGAGAGCTCATAGAGTGGGTCTCGGTTGCAGAGAGCACGAAGTTGTTCAGCCTCTGCCTGAGAGATGGAGCTGTCACACACCAACCGATTACTCTGAACACACATACACACACACAGGCATTGAGGGCATACTTACAATAGGCATGGTTACCTTGTACAATGGACTTTTGTACATGTATTTAGCTTTTTTGAAGTGTGTGCACTGAATAACAGCCCTCTCATATGCCTAGATATTTCAATTAATTCAATGCTGTGATTTCCAGCCACTTGTGCAGCACATATAAAAAGATATTTTATGGAGGCAGCTGATATTGAGGGAGGAATTTGCTACTTTATTTGCTGACTACAATTCACATGTTTGTTAAGTCACGAGACAGTTGCGCAACTGATGTCATCTTTGATGACCAGGCACGATTAGTGATCACACTATGCATACCGTGCTCAAGTCCAACTTCAGCACACCATGCCTGGGCACAGTACAGAGCATTCACACTAGCCAAATGATCTGGACTTTGGGGGTCAGACTTGCACGGGTACAGTATGGATTGCCTAGTGTGAGTACACGCTAAGATGTTGGTGAGTGATAGACAGCTGGTGTGGTGTGTGTGTGTGTGTGTGTGTGTGTGTGTGTTCAGAGTAAGTAGTATTACTAGGCTGAGGGAGTAGTTGTATCCTAGCTCTCGGGATATGATCCAGTTGGCATGTTCCTCAATCAGCTGTTCATCAGGAAAAGCCACTGTGTGATTAAAGGAGGGGAACTCCAACTCTACACATGGAGTCTCCTACAAGGACACACAGAGACACGGAGAGAGACAGAGAGAGAGAGAGAGACAGAGAGAGATTGACAGAGAGAGAGATGTTCACATGTTCATTACATGTAAACTCTGTTATCATTAGCGGTATTAAATATTGTTTGTGTGTGAAACTGCAATGGGAGAGAACATTGAAAACACATACCTTGTTGGGGTTGGATCCTGCCACACCGATGGGATTGAGCAGATCCTCTAGACCATGTGGAACAGGCCACAGACTCAGGGCCACTTTACCACTGACCAGTGTGTCCTTATAATCAAAAAGATTCACATTCCCCCAGGCTAGGGGACAGTGCTCCTACACACATACACACACACACACACACACACACACACACACACAGACAAATGGTTTAGAAACCATGGCTTGTTCTAGGCTAATGCTAGGATAAAAGGTCAGAAAGCTCAAATGTGAAACCTCTTTAGCCCCCTTGCGACCCTTGACGGAACAGATTGAGAGACAGAGACGGGCTGCACGTGGGAGATCAGTCAGAGAAATATCATACATCAGCCACTCATTCCACCTACACACACACATATGCACACAGAAAACAGCAAGTCATACACTGTGTGTGTTGTTTAGAACATGTATTTGTGTGTGTTTATGTATGTGTGTGTTACCGGGGGTTGGAACATGGGACTCTCTGAGTGTTGACATTGTCACATAGAGGTTCTCCTCCATGATATATACCAGTCCTCACGTAGATCTAACACACAGACAAGCACACACACACACATGCACACACACACACACACACACACAGAGGAGCAAATATGTGTTCAAAGTTGCACAAATGTGCACACTGTTCTAAATAACATTGTGCTGTTTTACACAAAAATATGAATAATTTTGTGTCATAGAGTCTTATTCCTACCTACTGTTTCCTGGGTCTCTTCCTTTATCAGGAAGCATCATTACCCAGGAATGTTTAAGGAACTTGGGAACCTTTTAATAAACCCAGGAACCTTTTCAGAAATCCAGGACATCTTTAACCTCAGGAAGTTTTCCAACAGCTTAGAAACCCAGGAACCTCTTCCAAAACCAAGAGAGACCTTTTTCTGAACTCAAGAATGTACCTTTGGGAATGCAGGAGCTCAGGAATGTTTTTCAGAAACGAGTCCATCTAGGAACCTTTTCTGGAACCCAGGCACCCAGAAACATTTTCAGGAACTTTTTCAGTAACCAAATAAACTAGTCATTAACTCAGAGACTTCTGAAACTTCTTTTTACACCCTGCTTCAGAGTACGTTGAACAGGAACTACTGGAGTGAGTGTCACTGATTGGTCAGATTCATATTTCAAAGATTTTATTTTGCAAACCCATGTTTAGTTTGTTGATGACGATACCTGAGGGACAAGTGGCTAAGAAATGTAAAATGAACTGATGGTTTGTTAATGTTACTAACATTTATAATAGTTTTAGATAATTTGGGGAAACATCATATGAAACATTACAAAACATAATAAGAAAAAAATAAGAAAAAAATTCAAAACGCAACCAAAGTTTCACCTTGTCAATGTCCCGGATGTTGACGTTGACATAGGTGGCACAGATGAGCCTGATGCGGAGTGGAGTGTGAGCATTGAAGGTCCAGAGCGAGCGGGGGTTAGCGAGGTCACTCCCTCCGGGGCTCGGGCTAGGCTGGGGCGTGCGGCGGCTGTACGACGGAGTAACGAAACCACTGCATGGCAGCTGATCATACACACTGTCCTTACTGACCAGCATAAGGTGTGGCAGCTTCCCCACGATAATACAATTGCGGATATACTACACACAAACACACATGCACAGAATATAATTAGTGAAAGACCTTCAACTCCCCTGTTCTGTCTCTCCTGTAATTACTCTCCACACACAGACACACACCATCCTTACCTTGTACTGGCTGAGTGGGTACTTCTCCAGCAGATACTCATCACAGCCACACACCTTGAGGATGTACTGACCCTGGTACTCCTGCACACACAGACGGAGCTGCTGGGCTGATAAGTGCATACTGCGCGTCTTCTTCCTGATGGCCTCGGCAATCAGCTGCTCTGGCATGTAGTCGTGAGCGATCTTCAGCGTGTACTTCTGCTTGGCATTAGATGGAGACACCACTACCCATATCGTCACGATCAAGCGTCCTGCACAGACAGGGACACAGAGAATTTACCTCACAGTACAGTTGAATTCTGATTCTGAATGGTCAGAAGGTGTTAGAAGGTATTGATTTATTTGAATTCAGTTGATTTAACAGTTCAGTAGTAGTTGATAGTAACAGTTCATTCACAAGGACTTGTATAGAGGGACCGTTCCACACCTTTGTCGAGTTTGGCATAGATGTGTTGTGGTAGTTGTGGTGATGACTCCACACTGGGTGGGTAAACATACAGAGCATGTGTGTGTGGTCCTCCTCTCTCACGCTCCTCCATCGCCTCTCTACACACACTCAGGATGGTCCTCCTGAAGTCCTGCACCTCAGAGTCCTTCACTAGCTCAAACTCACAGATTGGCATGCCTATAGCAAAGCCTAAATAAAAAATATATATAAACACATCATCTCACAAGCACACACACACACACACACACGCAGAAACATTCACTGACCAATCTCACGGTTTAGGATCTTCTCTTCTCGGTTGCCGAGAGGTTCGATGACCTTTAAGATAGGATGGAACAGTCGAAGGTCACACAGTCTTCGTGATTCATCATAGAACTCCTCCCTTTCTGCCTCCTGGGTCACACCCACAAAGATGTAGCAAGACTCCTCCTACCAGACACACAGAAATATTGTTTTTAAATATGATGCATTTATTATGCATCACCTTTCCAAACCATCTACCTGTAGGATGTACAAGCGGGGTTATTTACCTGCAGGGGGTGGTAGTGGGGGTATTTAGTTGCAGCATGTTGTAGATGGAGTATTTTACATGACTATTTACCTGAAGGAGGTAGTAGAGGGGGTATATAGCAAATGTATGTACCTGCAGGAAAGGTATTTACCTGCAGGATGTGTTAAAGGAGGTATTTGGGGAGGGTATTTACCTGAAAGATGTAGTAGAGGGGTTATTTGATAAGGGTATTTACCTGAAGGAGGTGGTAGAGGGGGTATATAGCAAATGTATGTACCTACAGGAGTGGTATTTACCTGCAGGACGTGTATTTGGGGAGGGTATTTACCTGAAAGATGTAGTAGAGGGGGTATTTTATAAGGGTATTTACCTGCAGGAGGTGAAAGAGGGGGTATTTGCGGGCCTCAGTGAATAGCTGCTGTTTGATGCTGATGAGTGGAGCTTCACGTAAACACTCCAGACTGACGAGCATCCCGTTGGGTAGACAGCAATCCACCAAAATACGGGGGGGCATCAGATGTAGACCCCATAACTCACCTGAAGATGGTCTTGGGACCATTCTCTCTTACGCACACACACTCACACACACACTCTGGGGTAAGACAAAGAATATCCTTGAATCACTACATCAGTAATCCAGAGTCCTAAGATTGCATGCATTTAAGACCTTTATGAGCTACACAGGGTCTGATCTGTAATAATATCATCTTTAACAGTGAGTTACATGAAAGCCTTCATTTTTATTCCTCCATCCCGTGGTAGTGAACGTCTTATGGTTTTGGGTCGTCCATTCCTGTATCCATTCATTCCTAGATTATCAAATGGTTAAAAATGTTTGTAAGATTTACATGGAGTTGTGATTGTAACCTACATTACATATGGAATGGATCCAAACAGGGTCACAATCACAGCAAGGTCAAAGGTCTGAAATAGTGTTTCATTAATAGCTTCCTTCCTGCAGGAAGTTTACTTCAAGGGGGTTTCAGGTACAAATATTAGTAACAAGAAGAAGGCATGTCCATGTCCATGTTGTTGACATTAAGTTCCACAAAATGGTGTCACAAAAGTGTATAATTTTTCTCCATAATCTCTCTTCTGTCTAGCCTTTAATGAGTGTCCAGATTCCTACAGAAAAAAAAATTGTGACTTACCTTCATAATATTACAGCAATCTAATGTCTACTATTCTACAGCTCTAACCACATTACTGCTGATTTCACCTCTGAAACATCTGTCGTTACATTCCAGATCCTGTACAGACAGCGCTGAGCAATATCATTATATCCATTTCATGATAAATTATGTTCCAATACACTGGCTAGCCCTTGTGCATCTCCACTCACATCAATGGACCTGCTACAGTTCACCATTCTAACTGGCACTGGGGTGGAGGACGTTATCATCTACCTCCTATACAGATCTCTGTCTCCTGGAAAAAGTTGGGAGCACTATGAGTATTGTGTGTTTTATTTCTCCAGCACCTTCCATACCATATAACCCATGCTTCTGAGGGACAAGTTGGAGCAAACAGGAGTGGACCACCATCTCAGAGCATGGACTACCTAACCAACTAACCACTGTGACTGTGAGTCTGACATAGCTGTCTGTAACATGGAAGAACTGCAGGAAAAAGTACTGGCTCTGTTTCTCTTCACTCTCTAGCCTGCAAACTTCAAGCACAGCTCAGCTAACTGCAACCTGCAAGAGTTCCCTGAGGACTCTGCAATAGTAAACTTAATCACAGATGGGGATGACAGGGAGTCCAGAGAACAGATCTGGAGCTTTGCAGATTGGTGCCAATGGAAATCCCTCCAGATGAATGCAAGGGGAAAAAAGAACTGGTGGTGTACTTGTATAAATGCAAACACTCTCCTCCTAAGCCAGTGAACACCCAGGGAGCAGATATTAGATGGTGCACCTAGTGTTCACTTGAATAATAAACTGGAATTGACTGACAGCACTAATGCACTATATATGAGAGGAAAGGGAAGACTGCACTCGCTGAGGAGACTCAGGAGTGCAGTTGGTCTTTTTTGACTGTCATTAGCCATCCTCTATGGAGTGATCTACTGGGGCAGCTATCAGCCCTAATGGAGGACACTCTGACTACTTCCAGCATGATAATGTACCATGCCACAAAGGAAAAGTCATCTCAAACTGGTGTCATGAACATGACGATGAGTTCAGTGTTCTTCAGTGGCAGTCCCTGACACCAGATCTGAATCCAGCAGAAAACCTTTGGGATGTTGTAGAACAGAAGTCACATCATGCAAGTGCACCTAAAAGATCTGCAGGAATTGTGTGAATCAAACACGTCAACATGGGCTTGAATCTTAAAGGAATATTTCCAACATCTTGAAGAATTAGGGCTATTTTGAGCACAAAGGGAGGCCTTACACGGTATTTCTTATAGTGTCCTAAATAAACTGCTCGTGAGCGTATAGTAAAAAAACCAGATGATTACTATGACATTTGTTCTATGACATTCATGTGCAAGATCATGCTTACATGTTTATATTACTCTATATAATGTGTAGTAAGTTGAGCTTTAATTTATTTAATTTATATTTTTAATTATATTTAATTTAATATATGACAATCCACTGACAATTCACTCAATTCAGTAAATTGTACACTGTCTGGTTTTTTTTACTGCTTATCTATTATATTTTGCTCTCTGTGTAGTTTTTATTTTTGTATCTTTTCATTGATGTTTCTTACAATTGTGCTATCCTCTTTGCTGCTGTAACACTGCAAATGTCCCTGTCTGTATAAAGGAATATAAAGGATTATCATATCCTATCTTATTAAAGCACTGTTCTGTTTTAAATCCTTTTACTCCTTTTTCAATGTTGATTTATTTCTGTGCATTAAAGTGTCATTAAACACAGTTCTTATGGCTCTGTATGGTACTGTTAACTTCTAGTATTGTGATATAATATTTTGGCCACATCCTATGTCTAGATTGTAATGCTTGCTAAACACAAAGCCGTGTGCAGCCATGACCACGTGACAGCAGGGAAAAACAATAAAAAACAAAATAAGAGTGTGTGAGAAAGAGCAGAGTGGAAATGAGGACACGAGAGTGATACAAAGAGCATACACAGGAAACACAGCGTTATTTTTACACTGTATTTACACTGGAAGGCAGAGAGTGTAGAAAGTTATCTTCACGCTTATTTTATTAAACACAGAGTTAAACAGATGGCTGGATTGTGGCTGATGTTCCACATGCCCTCTGATCGCCTTCAGAGACATCATGTGAGTGCAAAGAGAAAAGAAAACATTTTCACTGTCACATGAAACAACCAAGTAAAACAACAGCAAAGAGAGTATCATCACTGTCATCACCATCATCATCTCTGGCATCATCATCACTGTCATCACCATTATCGTCGCCACTGTCATCATCATGTGACGACATGATCATGATGTCACGTGGTGATGACAGTGATGGTGATGATCACCGTCATCACTGCCACTGTCATCATCATCATTGTCATCACCATCATGACCGCCACTGTCATCACTGTCATCACCATCATCACTGTCATTGTCATCATCATCATCATTGTCATCACCATCATCACCGCCACTGTCATCATCATCATCACTGCCACTGTCATCATCATCATTGTCATCACCATCATCACTGCCACTGTCATCATCACTGTCATCACCATCATCACTGTCATCACCATCATCACTGCCACTGTCATCATCACTGTCATCACCATCATCACTACCACTGTCATCATCATTATTGTCATCACCATCATCACCGTCACTGTCATCATCAAAGTTACACCTACAGTGTTTAAGTAACATCAGTAGTGCAAAATTAACACTAGCAATATTGAACTAGCACCCTAGGTGCTGAATTGGCACTGCAGTTCAGAATTTTTGCTTATAGTGATGTATTAACACATGAATTGCTAAATGAGTGAAGGCTAAATTCATTGTTAATTAACACCTGTAGTGATTGTTAACACTGCAACTAATAATACCAACTAATACCAATAGTTAATTAAACCAGTTAACAGTCCAATTAACCTTTAATATTAAATTAGGCTACTGATTAACACTCACAGCCCTGAATGTTAATTCAATGTTAGAACCTAAATGTTAATTAAGGGCTGGTATTTGTGTCATGTCCTCACCAGTGTGTCTCTGTGTCCCGGTTCCTGTCCTCAGTGGTAATCCCAAACCGCTCTCTGCTCCCTACACAAGTGCACTACGTAGGGAACACAGAATAACGGCTCCTGCACCCTCCCTGGTGCGTTGTGTGTTCAGGACAGAGTTATTTGAGATGAAGCCGTCATCAGAGCATCCTCTGATGAGCCCGGTGTTGCGCGCGCGGGATGTCTGTCCGTCTGTCTGCCTGTCACCCGGTTATGGTCACAGTGATTAATTAACGGAAATCCGGCTCTGACGCTTGGGCACGGGGAACAATAGGAGGCAACGCGCGAGACTGAGCCAAAGAGGGGGAGAGAAGAGGAGAGGAATAGAAGAGGAGGGGGGAAATCCTTTTTTTTAAAGGGGACGCGCGTGCACTGGCGGCAGATGACGGAGAGACGAAGGACCACGCGCGCCGTGTGCTTTAAGAACCGGCGGGGATCCGGGGTTCTCCTCACCCAGCATCAAAGAACAGCATCATTACACAGCTCACAGAGGAAACAAGGGGAGAAGCTACCAGACAAGCAAACGACCAGCAGCCATCAAACAGCAAAGACCAAGAAAAAACAAAGGAATAAACACATATCATTATGAAAATCTATATAGTCAGATTCAACACCAACCAGTCAGGATCTGCCCTTAGAAATGCATACACACACACACACACACACACACACACACACACACACACACACACACAAATCTGTTTCCAGAGATTAATGATGTTGTGTGTACTTTGTGCCCTACTCCATCTAACATGCTGTTAAAAATAATCTATGATGGACTGGTGTGATGGACTGGTGTGATGAACTGGTGTGATGAACTGGTGTGATGGACTGGTGTGATAAACGAGTTACTGTTATATATCATGTTCCCATGCTTTTTATTCCTCTTATATCATATAGCAACACCTAAGCAACACTTTCTTAATTTATTTTATTCACATCATGTTAGTTCATGTTGTGATGTTATAGCAGCAATAAACAGTTTCGATTTTCCTTAAATGTCACCTGAACATCTCCTGACAGAAAACTTCACCATGCCAACAATTATACTCATATTTCAAAACCCATTTATTGTGAGTGGAGCATCCACTTTACAAGCCCTTGTGAAAGAGCTGTTACACGATATCAGAACGAGTGCATTGCGGTTGCACTATTGGCAGATCTGCTGTTATAGAAAATTAATCAACACCGATCACAATCCAGAATTCAACAGTGCTGTGGCATAAATGTAAACATCTGACAGACACCAGAGAACTGATTGTGGTGAAAAATATTCTCTATCTCTGACCTACAAACATCTCTCACTCCTTTATCCTGATCCTTTATGCTCCTCAGTAAAATTAAACCTGACCAGGTTCTTCACTTACACAGACAGCAGTTGTGTATAGCCACTGTTTGATGGTGTGTGTATGTGTGTGTTGTGCTGTTCAGTACTCACACACTCTCTCAGTGAGTCCTCGAGATGAGAAATGATCATCTGTGTGTCTCTCCTTCTCTAGATGAAAAGTGTTTTTCACATGCTGTTCGCTATAAA
The DNA here is from genome assembly GCA_028564905.1 of Leptodoras praelongus. Lineage (NCBI taxonomy): Eukaryota > Metazoa > Chordata > Actinopteri > Siluriformes > Doradidae > Leptodoras > Leptodoras praelongus. The sequence goes on from JAOTRJ010000020.1 coordinate 14,449,093, forward strand.
CACGCCTTCTCTCTCTCGGACACTGAAACAATAGGGCCCATTTCCTCTCTTCCCCTATTTCTATTCTCAAGTGCACACACACACACACACACACACACTCTCTTTCTCTCTCTCTCTCTCTTGCCCTATTAAGTAATGATTTGTTGACAAAACATACATTACTGCATAAGTATTAAAAAAAAAAGATAATTAAATTTAAATCTTAAAAAAAAGGTCAATCACTGGACACATCACTTTTTTCTGTTTTAAGCAGTGAGACAGATTCTCTAAAGCCTCACATCCAAATAAAACCACTAAGTAGATAAGAATTGTAGAATTTGATATAAATTAGTGATAGTCACAGTGTTAGCTTCATCTCTATTCACACTAAACTACACTACTACTCTAATCTGATCTGAAATCTGTGTAACACCAAAATCCTTAAACCAGTTCTACTCTGAGTTGAGCGGAGATTAACTCACTCAGAGAAGATTAAGATGACTCCTCTGTAATGCATTCTATAAAATGCGTGTGAGAGCATGCGCTTTAATTCATATTATATGATGAAGATCCACTAACAAAAGCCCTGCTATTAAAGAACACAACAATGTTCTGCTCACATCATCAATCAGCGTGATCTGAAAGTCAGCTTCTGTAGAAAACGGGCGCATAAACATATACACACGATCTTCACAATGAGCTTAGAGGAGCTTTTCTGTCCATTAGCATGTTTTGTTTATGTACCTTTATCGCTGCTACCGTATCTGTAGCTGTGAGTTTACCATCCTCCTATTGTCCTAGGGTTTTAGCTGAGCATCATAGCAGCACTCACACTCTGTTTGACAAATGACAGATTTCCCACACTGACAGGTACTTTGTCTTTGGTCACAGTGGCACTAAACTGACATTCACATCTGATTATTAACACACTACTCCACCTTAAACTATTAGTACATGAGCAATTTCGCTTCCTACTCCTTTCCATGATCAGTGTTTAAGCCCGCCTCAGGTTACTGGGCTCAATAATGGGTACAGATAGGGGTGTTTACACATTGTGTGTGCATGGGTGTGTTTTCAGCTGCATCCAACTGTATAATAATTTATTCTGTTGTTGAGGTTGGAGTGATACAGCTTGAGTCAGCTATTGTTCCACCTTTTCCTGTTTTTACCCTGTTCATATCTGTATAGGAGAGAGACTGTGAGAGAAACAGTGAGGAGAGAGAGAGATGGAGAGACAGTGGGTGAAGAGAGAGAGAGAGAGAGAGAAGGCAAAAAGAAGGACAGAGATAGGCTCGGCAAACTAAGAAACCTAAAAAGTTGAAAAAAAAAAAAAAAGTTTAGTTAGAGGGGGGGTTAGTTGTGGTCATATTTTGATGAGGATCAAATGTCATCAAGGATAGTAATATCTGACCATGTGCTTCACACACACACACACACACACCCTTCACAGACTGTATTTTAATGACACTGCAATAAATAAACAAATAAATAAATACATTTCCTTTTAAACTGTATTGCGTAACAATTTGTTGTTAATTTAATTAATGAACACTTAAACTGAGGAGTGTTAGTTTAACTAAGAAACATTCATTATAAACTAGTGTGAATGCTATACCACACTAAACACAAACAACCTAATGTGTGTATGTGTGTCCTAAACTCAACACTTTGGCTCTCAAATAACCCACATCCTGAAACAATAAGCAACAAGAGAAGCTGGCAATGGAACACAGCCAGGGATCAGTGTTACATCTGTTATGTTAGTGTTATTACCCAAAAATACAACACACGGGCCTCGTCCCAAATCACACTAGCACACGGGTTTAATCCTCACTCCTCTTCCAATAGCATAAGAGAAAAACTGTCCTCCTCTTTCTCATCCTCCGCTTCCTCCTCTCTGTCAGGTGCATCCGTATATATTTCAACATCTTCCTCATCCTCTAACCCTTTTCCAGCCCTTCCTTTATTCTCCTCTGCTCCGTGCTTTCCCCTTTCTTTCTTTCTCTCCATGTCTTCTTCTTCAGAGTGGATGTCCAGGTCAAAGGGCACAGTCTGGTCTGTTGTGTCTGGAAAATTGTATTGTAAGTGCATTATTTAGTGCGCAGGAAAGAGAGAAAGCAATGTTGACATTTATAATTGTAACACATTTCACATTAGCATTAATTAAAGCAATATGCATGTGGCAGCAGTGGCATGTTTGATCATCAGTGTGACAATGGGAGACAAAGGGGGGGCAAAGATGGATAGATGCAACTAAACCCCAGAAGCAAACCCCAATCTACTAAAATCCAAGCTGAGTTTTCTGAGGTGCTCTCAGCTCTGCTAGATCACACTGACCTCATAGAGCACCACATTGAGATGCCCCTGAGGGTAGTGGTCTGTAGTTACCCCTATTGCCTCCCTGAACACAAAAGGCATGTAGTGAGAGAGTAGTGCAGGGGGGTAACTGAGAAATTGCACAGCAAGTGGAGCAACCCTGTCACTTTAGTGCTTCTGTGTAGCCTATCGCAAAGTCAACATGGTGTCTAAATTTGATGTATATCCAATTCCTTGCATTGACAAACTGCTCAATTGGTGAGGAGCAGCTCATTTTTCTTCAACACTGGAGTTGACCATGGGATATTAGCAGATCCTCTTGACTCCTAGTCTGTTTTTATGTTTTGATGCCTGTGCCTTTATTATTTAGAATTGTGATCAATAATTTCACAGTTAGATTGATTCTGCTTCTTTCAAGCATGCTCTCTCATCTCCACTGCTGTCAGTGGCCAATTCTTGTCAAGTCTCTCAGCCAAGTCTAGTGAGAGATGGAGATGTGTCCTCTACCATTTTGCATGGCAAAGCATAATATTCTTTTGCTTTGCATTGTACTGCATTTAATCACATTGTGTTGAATCTAATTATGTCAAATCACACTGCATCACAGTAGGGGTGACTCATATAATTATCACATTAGCAGCTGTTTCATATGAATCTTTAATGAAAATCTCATCAGCTCATCAGCCTTAGTGATTTCCTAACATAAATAATAAATTCAGTTTATTCTCAAATAAAAAAAAAAAATCAGTTTTTACAGATTTTTGTACATTTGTGAAAAGATGATTGCGAATTTTTCTGCTCAGTAGCTTGTTTCCATGAAACTGACTTTTAGTGATAATGAGTTGTGTAATGATGTCATTTCCTTGTTACATATGTTTTGGTTTTCCTACAATAAAAGTTAGGTTTGATATGTCTCTCTCTAATTTCATGTGTGTTGCAGATCTTTGGCTTTCTTAACTCAACTGATAAGAGTCACAAGACAAGATGGACAGATTCAAACAGCTGCTAAATATATAATTGTATGTGCCAGCTAATTAGCATTATTATTAAAGGATGGTGGTGAATTGAAACCGTGCCCGTTTGTTATGCACTGTGACACAATGTGGGAAAGACTGCGGAGCAGAATGTTAAGTGATTTATGAACGAGACTGTTTGTGATTTTCAGCACTCACATGAAGGAAATCCTGCATAAATTGAATGGATTTGTTATTTTTACCAATAGCATTGTTTCCAATGCAGTTTTTCACAAAATCACAGGTATTGACAAATAATTGATCTGCTAACTTCACAGGAAATGTATTCATTTTCATTGCCTACATAAATATAAAGTTTGTCCATTTAAACACTATATATTTTAATATTTGTACATAATATTTAATATAATATATATATAATTTACTAATATACATTTTATTTCATCTTAAAATACTATTGACCTGTCAAACAAAATACACTAGCTCTCTTTTTTCTTTTATTTCACTTTAAAGACATAAACTGCCCGAAAGTGAGGTCAGCTCAACTTTCAAGCAAGAAAGTCAATGCCACCTGTTTTGTGTTTCTTTTTATTCAGCAGTTTTCTGTTCCTCCTTTCACAGGAACATCATTAATCAAAACTAAGATCAGAGAAAAAGAAAAACATAAAAGCAGACAAAGAAACGGTTGAAATGTTAGTGTTGTGAAATATCTTTTTTCCAACCTTTCTGTTCTTTCTCACTCTCTTTTCCTTCCCCCAGCTTGTTCTTCACTGGTTTTTTCTTTTGACTCTCTCCATACTTCTTGTCGTCCACTTTCCCCTGTCCACTCCTCTTGCCCCCTGTCTTTCTCTCTGTGAGGGAGAAGTTATTTCATCTATGACGTCAAATGTCACAGTGTTTTAATGGCTCCGTTAGTGCATTAACCATGCCTCTCTAACAGCAGTACTATTAAAATCGATATAAAATATACACAATAGTGTGAAAAAAGTGCATTGTGTCATAATTCTCACTCAACCCCAACTTTCTGTTAAAATATGCTATGAAAATGAAGTATATCTTGATCATATGCCTAATCCAGATCATACATTAAATGCCACTACAGGAGAAAATGTTACTGTTACTCACGTTTATGTTTTCTCCCTGTTGACCTCTGCTTTTCACTCCATGAATCCTGCATACAAAACTTGTTTTAATGAAGTAAATATTTTGTGTACACGGTGAGTGTGTTTGTGTGTGTGCATGTGTTTACTCACTTCATCGCTGCAGTCAATTTCAGCCTTCCCACAAAACAATTCCAACATCTCTAAAGAGGCACACACACACACACACACACAGCATAAGAAATCTGTGCCAGCTCATAATACAACTACTAATCTACTAACTAAACTAATATAACTTAAGTGTGTGTGTGTTTGTGTGTGCACCTGCAATATCACTATCCTCTGAGCTCTCTCTGTCTGACACGTAACGACTACAAAACCCAAACCTCATTAACCGCTCCTGAGAAAGACAGAGAGAGAGAGAAAGAGAGACAGCAAGAAAGAGACAGAAAGACAAAAAGCCCATATTTCAGAAACACAGGTACCAGTTGACCCTGGGCAGAACCACCCTGGAGCATGGGAAGTTTTTACACTTACAGTGGCCTCAGCTTGCAAAGCTCTATACACAATCAGGAGGAAATTTTACAATACTGACATCTCAATCTGGTCTAAATTGTGTTATTTCCCTCACAGGCCAGGACTTGGTGCCAAACTTTGCATTTTATTAATTAATTAATTTCACACACACACACAGTATATATATATACACAAATATAAACCCCATTTCCAGAAAAACTGGGACACTTTCTAAAAATTCAATAAAAAACAAAAACTGTAGTTTTATTTAACTGATAAAAGTATAAAGAAACCACTGATAAACTTAACTGTATTTTGTTAATAAAAAATAAAATGTGACGACTAAAACAGACTCAAAAAAAAGTTGGGACTGAGGACATATAAGACAAGTAATACAAATAAAACTGTTCTGGAAGGTTCCACAATTAGCAGTTGAACTGGTAACAGGTGAAGTCATCAAGATGAGTATAAAAAGAGCATCCACCAAAGGCTTAGTCTTCATAAGCAAGGATGGGTCGTGGTTCACAACTTTGTCAAACTTCATGAAAGAATTGTCAGTTAGTTCAAATGCAAAGTTTCTCAGTACAAGGCTGGAAAGCATTTAGGTCTTTCACCATCTATATTTCATAATATCATGAAACGATTCAGGGAGTTAGGGAGAAGCTTGGTGTGTGAAGGGCAAGGGTGAAAACCGCATGTGAGTGACCATTGAGCACTCAGGTAGTACTGTTTGAGTGATTGATTGTTACAGTGATGGACATAGCCACATGGGCTATTGCCAAAAGTATTCACTCACCCATCCAAATAATTGAATTCAGGTGTTCCAATCACTTCCATGGTCACAGGTGTATAAAATCAAGCACCTAGGCATGTAGACTGCTTCTACAAACATTTGTGAAAGAATGGCTCTCTCTCAGGTGCTCAGTGAATTCCAGCATGGAACCGTGATAGGATGTCACCTGTGCAACAAGTCCTTTCGTGAAATTTCCTCACTACTAAATATTCCACAGTCAACTGTTAGTGGTATTATAACAAAGTGGAAGCAATTGGGAACGACAGCAACACAGCCACAAAGTGGTAGGCCACGTAAAATGACAGAGCGAGGTCAGTGGATGCTGAGGTGCATAGTGTGCAGAGGTCACTAACTTTCTGCAGTCAATTGCTACAGACCTCCAAACTTCATATGGCCTTAAGATTAGCTCAAGAACAGTGCATAGAGAGCTTCATGGAATGGGTGAGCAGCTGCATCCAAGCCTTAGACATGGATGAGTGAGTTTAGTGTGGAAGAACTTGACTGGCCTGCACAGAGTCCTGACCTCAACCTGACAGAACACCTTTGGGATAAATTAGAGCGGAGACTGAGAGCCAGGCCTTCTCATGCAACATCAGTGTCTGACCTCACAAATGTGCTTCTGGAAGTATAGTCAAGAATTTCCATAATCACACTCCTAAACCTTGTGGAAAGCCTCCCAGAATAGTTGAAGCTGTTATAGCAAAGGTTGGGCCGATATCATATTAAACCCCATGGATTAAGAATGGGACGTCACTCAAGTTCATATGCGTGTGAAGGCAGCGAGCGAATACTTTTGGCAATATAGTGTAAGTAACAATCTGTCCCCATCTGAGAGACAGTGGGTAGCACCCCCCCCCCCCCAATA
>JAOTRJ010000020.1:14629137-14648759 GCA_028564905.1 Leptodoras praelongus
TTTTCACACAGGGCCATGTAGGTTTGGATTTTTTTTTCTGCCTTAATAATAAACACATTCATTTAAAAATAGCATTTTGTGTTTACCTGTGTTGTCTTTACACAGGTAAACACAAATACACCATCTACAAGGGCAAACACTCTTCATGACTCTTCTCCGTTTTGGCACAGAGGTGGTGGAATGAGCTTCCTCTAAGTGTCAAATCTCTGTCCATCTTTAATACTTTTAAAACGTTTCTTTTCCACAGATACTTAAACTAGGTATCCCTTTCATTTAAAAAAAAATAAAAATAATAATAATAATTTTTGTCATACCTGATTGTACTATTAATAGACATCTGAGCTAGTAACAGAATATATTTGTTGATGGTGACCTTAAAGCACCTTTTGTACACATTGAAGTGATGATGGTCTTTTCTATCTGTTTGTTTCAGAAGAGTTCCCGTTCTCCCCTGATGTCTTACCCCCACTGCTGGAGGTCCCCAGTCTCGAAGGGGCAGTGCTAAGTCGAGGGACCTTCCGAAACCCCACCCTCAAACACTGCTCCTCCCACAGCATGGATTCTGCTCAGTGCAACGACCGGCCTGTCAGCTACACCTCCACCTCCTCCTCCACCTCCTCTTCACGGGACAGTCACTGCTCGGCCGTGCTAGGCTCCACCCCTGAGCGGGACCGAGACTCTGGGGCAATCCGACTGGAGCTCATCCCTGCTCGCCAGCTGGAGGAGGCGGAGCCACCTGTGCCGGTCAGTCAGGATGATGAGCGTAAGGTGGCCTATGTGGACCATGTGGTGCAAGAGATTCTGGAGACGGAGAGAACATATGTCCAGGACCTGCAGAGCATCGTCCAGGTGAGGCATAGAGTATGTCTGTGAGACCATGTGTTTATGTCTTTGTGGTGACCAAATGTCTACACCAGAATAGGAATATCTGATATTTTTGACCTTGTGGGGACATTTTACATTTTATTTTACATAATGAATGTGAGGGGGGAGAGGGGCTGAAGGTCCCAAGGAAGGATAAATGAACCACTCCCCCCCCCCCTCTCTCTCTCTCTTTCTAACATGACAAAAGAAAATTTTGTAACAGGAACACCCTTACTTCAAATTCACACACACACACACACACACAAAGCCTCCCACACACACTCTGACAGATTGAGGTTGATGGATAGGTGAGAAACTGCAAAGCATTCACCTGTGACACATCTGTGTGTGTGTGTGTGTATGAGTGTGTGTTAAAGAACTTGAAAGATCTGTAAGATTTGGGAACACGCACTGTTGCGGGAGTGCTATCTGATTTATGGCTACATTTTGGTGTCAACCAGATGAGGATGGTTTTGAGTCTGGCTCCTCTTCAGGTTTCTTCTTCATGTCATCTCAGAGTTTTTCCTCAAGGATGACAGCTCTGGATTGTTCTTTACACAGCTATATATACAACTGGTTTTATGTAAAACTTCCTTTGGTCAGTATGTTTAAAGCATGTGTTAAACATGCTATACAAATAAACATGAAGTAAACTGAGTCTGGTGTGGGAACAGGGTCTGACGTGGTGTTTTATGTAAGTTTTATGGGGATCATCTGATTAAGGAACAGAATTTGATGAGCAGTTTGTCTGTGTGATGTCTAAAATTAGACTGATTACAGTGTGTGTGTGTGTGTGTGTCTGTGTCTGTGTGTGATCACCTGAGGCCATGAACCACATTCCCCCAAATAAAATGGACAAATACATACACCACCTGTGGCTTATAACCCCCCACCCCCACCCCAGCAGACAGGAAGTCAGTGATGAGCCAGATATGTAACACACTGTGTGTGTGTGTGTGTGTGTGTGTGTGTGCGTGTGCGCGTGTGCGTGCGTGTGCGCATGTGATTAACTGAAACTGATAATAAAGCCAAGAGTAAACGACTTTAATAACTCTGGTAAGGCTTCTCTCTCTCTCTGTCTCTCTCAGGATTATATGGAGTGTATCGGTAATCAGGCTCGTCCCATGTTGGGGTTGGAGGACAGGATTTCGCTGTTTGGAAACATTCGGGAAATTTACTGTTTCAACAGGTAAAATGCGCACACACATACACAAATAAATATGTAAGTAAATAAATAAATAATACATGTGTATATAAATATAGGAAATTGGTGTTTGGTAGATTATTTCTTTATTGTAACAATGCTTCTTGGCAATAAATCTTATAAAGTTGGAGGCTTATAAAGTTTAAGGCTTAATTTCCTTTTTAAACGGTGCCACATTTGTAAGGAACATTCATTTGTGGGATGAGCAGTAGAGCTGAGAATGTGGGTTGCGCCCATTAAAAATATTTCAAAATCCTCTCTGCCATTGCCAAATAGCTTATTCTGTCATTGATTTGTTTGGTGTTTGGTGGACTGGATGAAGTTTGAAGAAACAATCCATATTGGCAATTTAACAATTTATTCATTTAACAAACAGGAGCCTCAGTAATGTCTGGAAGAACCATACACATCCACAACAGCCTGGCACCTCCTCCTCATGCTGGTCACCAGCCTGGTCACACACTGCTGTGGGATGGCATCCCATTCTTCCACCAGTATTTGTCGCAAGTCTGCCAAGAGGTTGTGTTGGTCACTCTGGCATGAACAGCACCCAAGCTGATCCCAGTGTTCAGTGGGGTTGAGGTCAGGACTGCTGGCCATTCCATCCTCTCCATTCCCAAAATCTGGAGGTAGTCTCTGATAAACCCCATTCTGTGGGGGCGAACATTCAGTCCCAGACTGTGGAGATTTGGGATTGCCACTGGTTGCAGAATTTCATGTCAATATCTCTCTGCATTGAGATTGCCTCAAATGATGACAAGCCTAGTTTTTCCAGTGAGGGAGATGCTGCCCCACACCATCACACTGCCACCTTTAAAAGATGTTACTCTATTGGTGCAGCAATCAGCATAGCATTCTCTGTGTCTTCTCCACACTTTGACCTTACAATCCAACTGCCATAGGCAGACTCATCGCTGAACATCTGGACTCATCACCTCCACATTTTTAGGTTCCAGTGAATGCGTTGCAACACCTGTGCAAACGGGCCTGACGGTGAAGGGCAGTCATGTGCTAGGCCTCCTGGCAACCCAATGAGACTGGAGATCGGCAATCAGGCACCTGATTGGCTGCACCTGGGGGTACCAGAAGCTCAAAACAATAGCAACAGCAAAATAAGCTATTTGGCAATGGCAGAGAAGGTTTGGCACATTTTTCATGGGCGCAACCCACATTCTCAGCTCTACTGCTCATCCCACAAATACATGTTCCTTACATATGTGGCAACATTTAAAAGGGAAATTAACAGACTTTCCAGTGGTGTAAGAATTATTGCCAAGAAGCATTGTTACAACAAAGAAATAATCTACCAAACTCAAATTTCCTTACTTTTTGTGCTATGTTTATATGATTTATATATAAACATATGTACACACAGTCATCACAAACATATGAAACTGTTTGTAGCATGATATGGGATTAAGAGTAGACTAAGCACGGTGTGTGTGTGTGTGTGTGTGTGTGTGTGTGTGTTTCTGGAGGTTTTGAAAAGGGAGGGTCTGTCATTTCGAGCGCAGTCTCTCTTTACTCTTTCAGACCACACACTTATATGATACTATATCTGCAAGGATGTGTGTGGTAAAGACTGTGTGTGTGTGTGTGTGTGTGTGTGTGTGTGTGTGTGTGTGTGTGTGTAGGCCAGTTTTATATAATCACCAAATCTCATTCATCAAGCTGGATATGAACAGATTAATTCACAAATTGAGTGTTTACACAAGACACACAATTCATGAAAGTCTTGTATGTTCAGGAAAACATCCGTATCGTACTTTGTGCTTTTATATTCAGATATCAAGTTTAAATAGCATGTTTATTTTTACACACACATTAATTATATAATTATATAGATTTACAATCTTCATTTTCATGTCAGACCATTTTCCTTTCACTTCACAGCAGATTTACCCTTTCTGTAATTCAGCTCCAGATTTGGGGAATTTGGTTGCTGTTACATGCTGCCAGATAATAGATATTATTATTATTGGCTTTGACATGAGTCCTAAAGATCAGTCCAAATTACCTTGAGATTGGGCCAAAATAACTTCCACGTCTACCACTGAGAAAGGCTTTTTTTTACCGTTTTATCAAAGAGCTTTCTGGACGTCAGCAAATGCAAAGCAGCTGTGCTGCACACAAGCATGATCACTTACAGCCGATTGGCTTTCGTCCAGATACATACACATCTGAGTCTAAAGTTTTTCTGAAACTTTTAAGAAAATGTTTAATAAAATTGAAATGGTATATCATCTGATATCTGTGTGTGTGTGTGTGTGTGTGTGTGTGTGTGTGTGTGTGTGTGTGTGTGTAGGGATCTCCTGCATGATTTGGAAAAGTGCAATGCAGACCCGGTGGCCATCGCTCAGTGTTTTGTAGCGAAGGTAAAGATTGCTGACTCTTTCTTGTGTCTCTTACTTTATTTCCCTTACTCTCGCTCTCTCTCTCACTCTCTCTCTTTCTCACTCTCTCACTCTTGCACATTCATACACTCTTTCTCTCTTTCTTTAACTCTCTCTCTCTCTCTCTCTCTCTCTCTTTGCTGCCTGTTGCAGCCTGTATCTGTTTTTCTAGAGCTGATTAAAAAGAATAACACAGACACACTTTTTGCACCATTTAATCAAAAAAATACTTTAAATTAGATCAAATTTTTATATGTTGGTCCATTTATAGAACAGCATTATCATTGTGTGTGTGTGTGTGTGTGTGTGTGTGTGTGTGTGAGAGAGAAAGAAAATGGGCTTTACCTCTAAATGCTGAATCAGGAATTTTCAATGCATCAACAAGACCTCACTCGCTAACCACACACACACACACACACACACACACACACACACACACACAGTGTGTTTAAATCTTAAAGTCTTCAGCTGTTCAGATCAGCTTTGTATCTCAGGGTTCAGATTTGGTTTAGTGATTAACATCTAAGTGCAGAGTGACAGCATACAGAACACATTCACATTTTTTCAGACTACATCTACTGTGTTGTAGAGGTTATCGAACAAATTTCATTACAGCTCTGTTTGTAACTGCATTTACAGTATTATCTGATAATGATAATTATAATAATGATAACTTTAACAGTACTATTACCAATAACTATGTTAACACAACATGAGCATTCACATCAAGTACAGACCGTAGAGACCAGCGCACAGAAAATCACCTCTGTTTTTAACTTTAAATTTTAAATGTGTGTGAGTTCATCTGGACTGAAACTGCTGATTACTTCAGTTTTAATTAGAGACCTTTGTGTGCGCGCGCATGTGTGTGTGTGTGTACTTGTGCTTGCTTCATGTCTATAAATACAGTGAACCACACATAAGAGACATACGCATATGCATACGCATACGCATACACACACACACACACACACATGGTTGTGTTTGAAACTGATGTGTGGGGTTCCAGGCATTTGGAGATCAGTGCTCTTCAATTTACGTGTGTTCGTGTGTGTGCATGCGTGCGTGTGTGTGTGTGTGTGTGTGATTCATGTCTATAAATACAGTGATCCACACAGAGGAGACATATACACACACACACTCACACACATGGTTGTGTTTGAAGCTGATGTATGGGGTTCCAAGCATTTTGAAAATCAGTGCTCTTCAATTTACATCTCTGGGTGTGTGTGTGTGTGTGTGTGTGTGTGTGTGTGTGTGTGTGTGTGTGTGGTGGATGGGGAAATTTGGGCTCAGAGTCAAGTTAAGAGAGACAGAGATAGAGAGAGCTTGACAGAGAAATAGAGAGAAGGACAGGGAGACTGAGAAACACAGACAGAGGAGAGCTTTGATACTTGATGCTCTGTATTTTTCACAGAGAGTTTGATGATACACACATACACACACAGGCACACGCGCTTCTCTACACTTAACTTTCATTCTTCGCATTCTCTCTCAGCCACTTTTTCTTTCCCATCCTTTGAAACATAAATCTTTCCCAGAAATATAGGTGTGTGTGTGTGTAATGATTGTTGTTTCTGTTTTTCAGAGTGAAGAATTTCATATTTATACACAGTACTGCACTAATTACCCAAGGTAAGGCATTAACCCTATGCCACACACACACACACACACACACACACACACATGCACACAGAGTTGTGGGTCCCAACAGTGCATGACCTACTTATGATGTTTGGTGGTGTGTGATTATGTCTACAGGTGTCTCATATTCTTCTATTCTGTCTCGTATTCATGGAACATGAGCCTTTGTCTGTGGGTGGCTGTGTGTGTGGCGGGTGGTGGGGTGGTTGTATTGTTGTACCATCATACAACAATAATTCATAAGATCACTGTGTGTAGCTAAATTAGCAGTTAGACCAAACACAAATAATCATGATCCTCGAAGGTGTTTCTACGATACATTATATTTACTGCCAGTGATACAGTATTGTTGCATGAAAAATAACTAAGATAAATAAAAACTTTTCTTCATCATCAGTTTCTGTACCTCTGCATGGTCGTATTCTCAAACTGATTGTTCAGGAGGTATAGGTGTAGTTCCGGCTGTGAACGTGTTTGTTCTAACACATTATTGTTTCTACAGTAATGGCAGTGAATTGTACATCAGATACATCCCATAATCTAAGACTAATAATAAGCAGATTAAATAAGAATGTTTGTTGTTGCACTGCATCACCCACCTAAGAGAGCAAACTTGGCTGTGCTGTCTATGTGGGAGGGGCTTACTCTCTCTTCCTTATCAATCACAGTGACACTAGCCAATCATGGGCATCTGGGAGCTCATGTATGAGGAAGAGGGCAGACAGTGCTTTCCTCAGTGTGTGTTATGCTGCCCTTTAACACAGCAGTTGAGAAATATGCAGGGGTGTGTGTGTGTGTGTGTGTATGTGTGTGTGTGTGTGTGTGTTGGACAGTAAGCTGTGTGACACCAGCTGTATAAGGGTGTGGGGTGACGGTCTCAGAGGACCAAACACACACACACACACACTCGCACAAAAGCATAGCGGTGCTCTGAAGACAGTGACTCAGGTCAGATTTCCAACTGGGACAATGTGGAGCCTGTGTGCATGATGGTGGAATGCATGCACACACACACCGAACACAGACGTACTGCACACACACAGAGTGAAGCGTGTTGAGTCAGTGTAGTGTAGCAGACCCAATAAGCTGTAAAACCAGACCATTAACATTCAGGCATGACCTCTACTTTTTCTCTCTTTGTGTGTGTGTGTAGGTCTGTAGCCGTTCTCAGTGAGTGTATGAGGAATAAAGCAGTGGCAAAATTTCTACGCGAGCGTCAAGAGTGTGCAAAACACTCGCTGCCTCTCGGCTCATTCCTGCTCAAACCTGTACAGAGGATCCTAAAGTACCACCTGCTGCTGCATGTACGACGCACGCACACACACATACCCTTAATTCAGTGTTTTATTGTTCAATTTTCTGATATCTTTCTTACAAAATGACTCCTGTACCTTAATTTATTGAATGATATTAACTAACTAGTACGATGGATAGCTATTTCACTGTTTATGTTTAGCCAGTCTTGTCACAACACCTTGGTGTACCACTAACCACCTGACTCAGTTAATTCATTTATTTTACATAGCTATTAGATATTTAGCTATTAGTAACTAGCTTTAGTCAGCATGTTCATAAATTTACACTATATGGTCAATGAGTTCATGAGTTATGAGGCAATATTCTAATATCGCAGTTAGTATGGGATTTGGGTTGACTAAGTGTAATTTTCAATATTGTGCACTATTTCCAGAAAATCTGGGACACATTCTTAAAGTGCAATACAACCTGAAATCTGTAATTTGTTAAATTACTTGAAACGGACAAAAGGTTTTCAGTGTTTTCAATGATATACTTCTCTTTCTTAAATATCAGGGAGTAAGGGAAATCTTGGTGCATATAGACCAAGTGTGGAAACTGCTAGTAGAATGTACATGAACATCGCGCCCTAAGGCCGTCATGCTACTGTGATGGACATAGCCACATGGGCTTCGAAGTATTTTGGAAAACCATTGTCACTTAACACAGTCCACCACTGCATCATGAAGTGCAACCTGAAACTGTATTATGCAAAGAGGAAGCCATATATTAGTTTTGCATAGATACAATGGTGAAATTCTCTGGCTGAAGTCATCTGAGATGGAACAAAAGGCTGTGGTCAGACGAATCTACATTTCAGCTTGATTTAAAAAAATGGACTTTGGAATTTATGTGCCAAAGATGAAAAGACGGTTACAACAAGACAGTTACCAATGAGAAGTGCAAAAACCAGCATCTGTGATGGGGTGGGGGAACATCAGTACCCATGGCATGGGTGATCTGCATATATATGAAGTTACCATTGATGCAGAGGCTTATATTGGTATTTTGGAGAGACGCATGCTACTGCCAAGATAAAGACTTTTCCCAGAAACAGCATGTCTATTTCAGCAGTATAAATAATGCTAGGCCTCATTCTGCATGAGTTACAACAGCGTGGCTTGACTGGGCTGCCTTCAGTCCAGATCTGTCTCCTATCCACAATGGGTGCATCATGAAGAGAAGAATCAGACAACAGTGGCTCAAGTCTTCCAATTCCAATTGAAAAACTGTAACAAAGTAGTATCTTCAGTTCCCAAATGATTAAAAAGTGTAAGTAAAAGAAAAGGTGAGGTGACCCAGTGGTAAACATGCCCCTGTCCCAATTTTTTTTTGAGTGTGTTGCAGGCATCATTTTCTAAATTTGTTTATATTCAACAAATAGAATTGAGTTTGTCATTGACAAAACTGAAAAGCTTTTCTTTGTCCTTTTGTCTGTTAAATAAAGCTTCAAATGAACTAACAGATTACAAATTTCAGTTTTTATTGCATTTTAAGAAGGTGTCCCAACTGTTCTGGAAATGGGATTTGTATAATTTAACAACATATCTGAGGAAAATGGTGCACCCTCCCAGTGGTTCTCTCATTTCCAGTTTCATTTCATCTTTATAATTTTTTAATGCAACTTAGCTAAATTGCTAAA
This sequence comes from Leptodoras praelongus, assembly GCA_028564905.1. Taxonomy (NCBI): domain Eukaryota; kingdom Metazoa; phylum Chordata; class Actinopteri; order Siluriformes; family Doradidae; genus Leptodoras; species Leptodoras praelongus. The sequence continues at coordinate 14,638,181 of JAOTRJ010000020.1, forward strand.
TTCAGTCTTTAGCTATTTGAGGCTAAGTGTCTGTTTCCCAGTTGCCCAAAAACAGTTTTGTAGTGTTCTTATAACATTAAGCAACATACTTTTGTTTGTTGCAGTTACTTATTACTTATTAATTGTGTGTGTGTGTGTGTGTGTGTGTGTGTGCATGTGCGTAGGAGATCGCTACACACCTGGAGAAGGACTCGGAGAGACATGCTGTGGTTCAGGAGGCTATTGACACCATGCAGAGGGTTGCCTGGCACATCAATGACATGAAGAGGAAACATGAGAACACCGTAAGACTGCAGGTAACACACACACACACACATACATACATGCACGTACATACACACATGCACAAGCTGTGTTTTCTGCCTTACTAACTTTGAGAGAGAGACAGAGAGAGAGAGAAGTGAGGCTGGTGAGGAAACAATGGTTTATAGCTGCTGTACTGTAAGTGAGAAAGGAAACATGCTTCAGTGACTACATTAAATGCATCTTTATATGGATAAAAGTATGATTTGTCCTTCATTAAAATATACAAATTTCTAATTGTTCTGACATTCGTGGTAAAAGCTGACGCATCTCTCTCACTCTCTTCGCCTCTCTTACTCTCTTCCCCTCTCTCTGTCTTTCTCTCCATCAGGAGATCCAGAGTTTGTTGACGAACTGGCAGGGTCCTGATCTGATAGGTTACGGTGAGCTGGTTTTGGAAGGAACATTCCGGGTCCAGAGGGTGAAGAATGAGAGAACGCTCTTCCTCTTTGACAGACTGCTGCTCATCACCAAGAAACGAGAGGAGACCTACGCCTACAAGGCACATATACTGGTATGAACACACGTGCACACTTAAATGTATTTTACAAGTAGACCATGAATGATTATAACTGTCCTACATGTTATTTCTGTCTCTGCAGTGCTGTAATCTGATGCTTGTCGAGGTCATTCCTAAGGAGCCGCTGAGCTTCAGTGTGTTCCACTATAAAAACCCCAAACTGCAGCACACAGTGCAGGTACAAACACACACACACACACACACACACACACTGGAATGCTATGCCTGAGGGAGATTGTTTGATGGATGGATTGGAACCCTGAACCATGGCCCAGTAACACCACACCCTGTACACAGGAGCCCCAACATGTCTGTCTGTCTGTCTGTGTGTGTGTGTGTGTGTGTGTGTGTGTGTGTGTGTGTGTGTGTGTGTGTGTGTAAACCCACCCTGAGGTCACTTCTGTTACAGCTGACCTGCAGGTTTTAACTTGACAGCTTAAAAACATCAGTGTGAGTGTGAAATCTGCTACATTAGGAAATTGATACATGATCACTGCTTTTTATTTCTCATCATTATGAAATGTTTAATATTAAATAATGTTGGGAAACAGAGTTTGCAACAAATATCGGGTTTTGTTTAACTTAATGAGTGTGTTCTATTTTCAGGCCATTTTCTTTGTTCAAAAGTGATTGAATGATTCAAATTTCAATAATTTTGTAATTCACAAAAACTTATTAGAATTGTAAATCTGACCTAATTTTCAGATCTAATGTAATGGAGTTTTATTCATATTAAAAAATGAATTCTAGAGCCCAGTCCCTATAAGATAGGATATTTTTTTAAAGCAATTCCGATTTTTAAGGATAAATAATCTGATAATGATATGTGAGCTGATATTCTTTTTTCAGTATAACACAACATAAAGATGTGAAGTATGGTAAAATAGAGAGTCCTGACCAAGATAGCATGACATAAAAATAAACTTGTTTTATTGTCATAATTAGTACTTTTAAGGGCAGTGATAGCCTGTAGGTTAAGACCAAAAAAAGTCATTTGAACAAAAGTACAACAGAATACATTAGTTTGATAAATAAGTGTGCATGCGTGCATGTGTGCACGTCTTTGTGTTGTGCAGGCCTGCCATCTGGTGGACAACCTATACAATGACAGTGCTGATATGGAAGCGTGGTTGAAGGATCCTTCTTCTGTGTCTTTATTCCTTTTTAATTGTCATTTATCAGACATTAAAAAGGTTGATACTGATTTATCTATAATCAGCTTATATCAGCATGCTGATATCCAGCTGTAGCGCATTTTCTGTATGAAAGCATAAGTATAACGTGGAGTAAAGTCCCTTTTTATGTTACATACTGTACATATCCAGAATAAATATAAATTACCCTGAAGGTTCATGTCGGTGCCATCTGCTTCCGTTTGTAGGCCAAGTCCCAACAGGACAAGCGAACATGGATCCAGCACCTGAAGAGGCTCATTCTCGAGAACCATCCTGCAAAAATCCCAGCGAAGGTCAGGACACGCAACACATACTGATGCCTCTTTTATGGACTTCTGTGTGTTTTTTTTGGTCCAATCTCATACCATATTCTCTTGAGATCCAAACTTATGAAGCTGTGGGGTTAAACATACTGCTTGAATTCAGTTCCCAGGTTCCACATCTCTTTTACACTGGGCTCAGCTTGAATGGGACTTAACCAGGAATTTCAGTTTCAGAACAAGCTCTCTCTAAAACTGTTTGTGCTCATGAATGGTATTAACCTCGAGAAGTAAAGTATATATTAGTATAAAAGAACAAGACTTTAGTTCCTGGTGGTAACTTACTGCTAATTTCACCAAGGAACACAGGAAGATATTTGCTAGAGCTAACATTTTCCAGAATTTCCTCCTAAATCCAACCCAAGTGTTGAGTAGTTAAAGACTGGGTTGCACCAACATGGATTACATGAACCATTGTTTAGACTTAATCCAGAGTAAATCTAGTAAATAGGTTTATAACTAATGAGAGACATGTTGCAAAATCTTAAATTTAATCCTGGATTAGTTAAACAAGTTTAAACAATGATTAAAATAGGATTAATTTCTGTTCAGTGTCTCCCATGATGGATTACAATTTACTTTTGTAAATCTGTACTGCTGGAAAAACTCACTGTTGTTTATAAAATTGAACTGGGTTTAACCTGTCTTGGATTTTCCTGCAAGTAACGTTATTAATAAAACTGAAATAGACCTCATCAATACCTCCTTCAGGGGTGGTTTATACATAACTGCTCTTCCAGATTTATACTAGGCTTAAACTGGAGCAACAGACATGAATTTAATCTAGGTTGAAGTGAAAATTATACAGAGATTGCTAAAGGATTAGATTTAACCAGGAGTAATTGCAAACTAAATGTAAACTAGGTTTAAAGTTCAGTGCATCAGGGTTAGTAGATAATCCTAATCCTGATTTAATCGTTAATGGGGAATTATTTAAACTTTAAAAGTTAAACCATGTTGGTGCAACTCAGCCAAAGACTTTGTTCATGGTCAGTGGCTCTCTGGAAGCCCTGGGATTTAATCTCATGACCTTCCAGTCACCAATTGAGAATGTTAATGTAATTGTTTGGATAAATTTTGGATAAAGGTATCATTACCTCATAGTATTAGTACAGATCTTTTCACTTCTTACTGCTCACCCAGTTGATGTGACCTGATTCCTGAAATAAATTTAGGGCTTCAAAAGAAGCTCTTCTAAATGAAGTTGTCCCCTGATGTAACTGATGTCCTCTAAAACTTTAAAGATAAAAAAGTACATCATGCCCTCAAAACCGTATTACAGAGGCCTGATTTCAGGCTACAGACGAATGTTCGCATTAGACCAGTGAGTATTTTTAACAGTGAATCACTCTGTAAATGGGAACAAATTAAAAGCAACCAGATGTTATTTCTTTCTGCAGGCCAAGCAGGCCATTCTGGACATGGATGTGCGTAAGTATAACCATTAAATATTCCTACTGTTGTAACAATTCCACAGTTGCACCTGCATTGTTACTTTTCTGCCACCAGTTCAGTAGAAAAACATCACAAAAACTAAGCTTCCATTGTGGGTCCTTTTGTGGGTAAAATTTGTAATTGGATGGGTGAATGTTTTTTTTTGTAGCATAATGTTTGTTCACCTTTAATCCATGTAGACCAGTGTAGCCCTGAGGGCCAGAACAGAATCAACCTAAAAGAAGGTCCTTCTCCCAGAAGGGCACGTAGGAAGACGGGTATGATTCAGAAGTTTAATAACCAGTTTTCTTTCCATTATGAATTTACTCTAAATAACTTTTATCATTTGCCTTTTTTCCCAGAACCCTTGTCCAAATTGCTTAAAAACAAACATGCAAGTAAGTTAATTGGTAAATGGAAAAAATATAAAGCTGCTGATTACCCTTATTATTATCATGGCATCTGACATGTTTTTGTTGACTGAATTGTATTTTCAAATTTTTTAACAGTCTCCAGTCCAGATATACAGAAGGTATGTCCTGGCAAAAACTATAAAGGAATTATGAAAAAGAAGCAAGGAAAGTGAGGTTGTTTTTTTTATTATTATTATTATTCCTTACAGCGAAGCAGTTTTGGTGCAACCCTACTCTCTCCTGTAGTCCACTTGGGCACCATTGGTCGATCCCGCAGCCTTGTCAGCCAGTCACAGGAGTCACTGGACCCGGGTGATCATGGTGACCACAGTGATATAGATGAGGGGTTACATCCACAGGATGCTGACGATGAAGATGACAGTGGACTGGTGAGTCATACTCTGTCCTGTAACCTTCTACTTTCAAAACCAGTGGATTATTTTTATTTGTAAAAATATATTATTTATTAAAGCTAACTATGGCTTGTTTATAACCCCCCTATAATTTGTCCAACAAAGTGCTAATACATGCTCATTTAAAACATTGTAATGTTGCAGGATGTTCAGTATCTTTGAAATCTTTTTTTTGTCCTTTTTTGGGGTTTTACTGAGAATCCTGTGTAAAATTTTGTTGATATTTAGGGTTCTGGAAGTAAGCTACGGGTTCCTGGAAAGAGTAACAGGAAAAGACTAAATGCCCAGGTGTCAGTGGACAGCATTGAGCAATGGAAGAACCACAGCCTTGACCATATTGATCTACAAGTGAGATAAACACAACAGAGAACCACACAAACATTTTTAATCTGTAGTAAAAGCATATTGATCTCTGGTTCTTCTTTCCCAGACGGCCAAAGAATCTCTGCAGAAAGAGACGGTACACACACCCATCTTTCGGGTGACCTGTCCTCCTGAAACACGGACTGATGATCACTTTTCCCAGTTGCTGGGCACAAGCAGTGGACATTCTGTTCCAAATATATGGGCAGACCACAGAGTGCGTCGTGCCATGTTCCCTACTCGTCAAAAGACTGTCCAAATCGATGACGATGAAGACATTTATCAGATGTTTGTACCCACTGAGAACGACACAAGTGGGCACGATGCAGAAAGTGATCATGACATAGTAGATGATCGTCCTGGACGACCGTGTAGCTGGCATGTTGAACAAACACAGTCGGTGCAGTTAGACCTCCCATCCAGCAGGAGTAAAGTCTTACGCAGGGCAAGCAGTGTTGGAGAGCAACAAAGTGAGAGACAAAGTCCTACGAAGAGAGCTGTCCTCAAAGAGGAAATACACAATAATACAGAGTCATCAAGCAATGAGATATCTGGATCTTCCTCAGCAGAACAGCTAACGATTGATGATATTGAGAATGTTTATGATAATATTAGCTATGAAGAACTGCAGGCCATGGGACTGATTCGGAAGGATACAGTGGTTCACCAGTCCTCTTCAGAGGGGAAACCAGTTGTACCACCACAAATCTTAGTTTCTCCAGTTGAAATGGAAAGCTCATCTGAAAGCAACAGGTCCTCAGGCCAAGAGGGGGCACTATTTGAGTCTGCCGATGTGCAAACACCAGAAGAAGAGGAAAATGTCTATGACACCATTGTGTTCCGTGAACTGCCACCTCCTGTACCTGGGACAGGAAGAGGAAATGAACAAGCAACCAAACAGGATAATGCACAATCACCCAAGATAGACTTAACAATTAGCCAGAACCAAGGAACTATGGGTTTTGATGAAAGTCCAAGTCTAGATTACAGCAAAGTAGCAAATCGACCCCTTCCTGAAATTCCCACTGTTTCAATTACTGATATGGACATACCGTTCACTTTGGATAAACCTTCTGAGCCATCTGTAGCTGATCACATGTCAGAGCAAGTTGATGAGATCTGGAATGATCTGGAAAACTACATCCGGAATAATGAGAAGAAAGCAGACAAGCTTCCTGCTGCATTCCCTGTCAATAGACCAGAATCACCACGCAAGATGTGTGATTCTCAAAGTAAAATTGAAAGTTCTTCAGATAAGTTACACAGCTCTCCTACAAAGACAGTCAGACCTCAGCCAAAATCTCAAGAATCTCAAGACAAGACCCGAAAATCACATCAATCTCCCAGCAAAAAATGTAATTCTGGACGCAAAACTGGTGACTCACATGTCAAAACAGATGGTGCTAAGAAGGTGAAGAAAAGCACATCGTCACCCAGTTCTCCAGGCTTTCGCCCCATTCCAGCTTTCAAATTCCCAGTGCTCAGTGTTCCCAAACTTGTACGAGAGCCTACATTTGAGATAGATGAGCCTGAATCCCCTCCATCTACACCTCCTGCAACACCTTCTGTTCCAAATGTTTTAAGCTGTGACCCCCAAGTCTCTGGCCCTGCCCCCCAAGTCTCTGGCTCTGCCCCCCAAGTCTCTGGCCCTGCCCCTCAAGTCTCCGGCCCTGTTCCCCAAGCTTCAGGCCCTGCTCCCCAAGCTTCAGGCCCTGCTCCCCAAGCTTCAGGCCCTGCTCCCCAAGCTTCATGCCCTGCTCCCCAAGCCTTGGGCCCAGCCCCCCAAGTGTCCGGCCCTGCTCCCCAAGTCTCCATCTCCGTTCAACAAGCCTCCACCTCTGTTATACAAATTTCAAGCCCTTTCCCCCAATTCCAAGTCTCTAGTCCTGTCAGCCAAGTCTCAAGTAATGTTCCCCAAGTCCAAGTCTCCAACCCTATTCCAGAGATCCAAATCACCAGCCCTGAACCACCACCCGGCACAGTCAAGAGCATCCGGAACAAACTAGCCAGACTTAGCAGTGGAAGTTTCCGCATGGATGATGAAGACCCTCCTACACAGAAAGACCCTGAACTACAGGCACTATTTAGTGGTTTAGACCCTTCATTTCTTCCTCTGGCATCCTCTGGTCTTCTTCTGGGTGGAGATGCTGGAGAGCAGCTGCTGGAATTAGGGGAGAAAGGTAGAAACAGAGTTTTCCTAATGGCCAGACAGTACAGCCAGAAGATCAAGAAGGCTAATCAGCTGTTGAAGATGAAGAGCATGGACCACGAGCCCAGCTGCACAAGACTCAGGACCAACAAGGCTAAAGATTTAGCTGCCATTCTGGAAGAGAAAAAGCAAGGTGGAGCAGCTATAGGTGAGCTATCCATTGGTTCTCTGTATGTGGATGTTCATCTCCCTGTTTGCTTGTAGTTACTTATTAAGTCCTGTGGTCTTTACAGTAACCTACAGATCAAACTGTAAGAATAAACTAGAATAAAAACTTCACTTCAGTGTTTCCTATCTGATCTCTCTCTCTCTCTTTCTCTCTCTCTCTCTTTCTTTATCTTTCTTCTTGGATCTTCCCAGGTGCAAGGATAGCTGAGTATTCTCAGTTATATGAGCAGGTGATGTTTAAGGAGCCTTCTTCTACTACTCCAGTGCTGAAATCTTCAGCCAGTGTGTCAGGACCTTACCCATTCTCCTCACGCTCAGGCTTGGCATCGTCCCCATCCCTGCCTGAGAGTGCCTTCCCAGAGACTGATTGGTTAAGCTGCACCTACAGCAATGGTGAACTTGCTGGCTTTGTGTCCTGGCCTGCTGAAGTCAGAGGGTGCTCTTCAACTCCTCAGCAAAAGATGTCCCCTGCAGTGTCCGTCCCTACCTTGAAGAACCTTCCGCCATCTCTGAGCACTCCATCCAATCAGCGCTGGAGTGCCTGTGTGAGTCCAGCCAGCAAAGACGACTCTGAACACATTTACAGCACATTGGGGCAGCATAGTTTTAAAACTCCGCCCTACAGCCGCTGTCAGTCCTCATCCTCATTGGCTGAGCAGCAAGAGAAAGAGAACAGTGGGAGTATGGGTAATCTGGGACACACCAGTCACCCAGGGGGGGCTGCGACTGCAGGACATGGTCTTGGGCCTCGGCAGCACAGCCTTCCTGAGTGTCCTGCCCAAACAACCTCGGGTCTTGCCCAGCCATGTGACCTTACGCTAAGGGACTCTCAGCAAGTGCTGGTGCTGAACAGACAGTCAAATCTGAATGCGATCAGTGCCACACAGAACTACCTGGCCAACTTCAAAGACAATGGCGATGATGATGATGATTACGTTGAAATCCGCTCTGAGGATGAGAATGATGGCATGGAAAAGTGTTGTACAGCGAGCCCAGATTCAGCTCTCCATGGCTACATCTGGAATGACCCAAATGACAGTCAGCAAATGCTAAATCAACCTAAAATTGTCCAGTCCCTGCGAGAGAAATTCCAGTGTCTTGGTTCCAGCAGCTTTGCATAAGGAACAGGCACAACTACCAATGTTGATTGCAAAAATAAAGGCAATTGAAAATTACCTTATGGAATGATGATGATGATGCCAAGCACAATTAAGAGTTACAGGATTATATTAAAAAAATTATGACCATGCAGTTAGGTTAAACGTTGCACAACACAATTTCAGTGGATCCAAGTCCTACACTATAACACAAATCATAAATCATTCAAATAAGACACTTCACTTTTTTCATTTCTTTGACTCATAATGCACTAAACATGACTTGCCATTCTGCCATAGGTGTAGAGTCAAATAAAGATTTTACTATTTACATTTCTTTCTTAATATGGTATTGATCTTGACTTGAACTTGCATAACTGGGCTGAGAACCATCACTCAGTCTGAAGGTCTCGGTCTGAGAGAGTGGATTTTTAAGTATTAAAAATTTTCCATGAGCTTTCACCTTTGGGGTTTCAAGGCTCCCTCATCACTTACACTTATTCCCTTATTTCTTACTCTATAGGTGCTCCAACTTGTCCATTGTCAACACTTGCCTTTCTCAAGCCATAACCTAGCAACCACTTTGTCATCAATTCCACTGCAAAACCTTTAAGGTAGCATTTGAAGAATTTTAATGCATTGATCCAACTTAATATGATGATAACCACTGATGGGCAGACGATATATTAGTGTCCATTTTTAATTGATCAGGCTGTCTTCACAATTGCTATATAATAAAAATTAGGTTAATATCCAGTGTTACTGGTTATGTCTGCATGACCATTTTTGTTCTCAAAAGCCAAAAATACATTATAATTACAAATATTTTATTAGGAAGCAATAGGAATCAATATATTGTATATAAGTCATAGATATATTTTAGATAGTTTGAAAAAGGAGGCCTAGCCATGCTTGCCAATTGTTGGATAGTTTTTTTTTTCCTTGATAACATTTCCTTTTCCTCAGATTTAAACTATAGAGATGACTACTGCAGTAAGCAACAAAGGTGTAGTTAGGACCTTCATAAATAAAAAAAAGATAATCATAATTTTAGGCTAATTTTTAATCATTGCTGAGAGAAGCAGATTAGTCACAGTTTACTTACAGGCTCACAGTTAGATCAGTTGTATATTTCATTTAGGCTTTGTTGGTTTAGTTTATTTTTTTGCCCACTCACTCTCACTACTGTCAAACACTACACAAGATTTATCACTAGTTAAACTATGTTAACAAAAAACACTGGTTCATCACTCACATCATTCGTCACCTGTTGACTTCTAGAATCTCACTAAAATATTTCAGATGTTTATTTATTTATTTGCTTGCATTACCACCCTGTTGAGATATTGCAAGTCTAATGTAGTGCTATTTTATAAATATCAAACCAGTGGTAGTTTGCAATTCTTTGATTTAAGTTGTTTACTGTGACTGTTAATTCTTTTCCCCATGAGCACTGGGCAAGGACATTGCCACATTGAAACAAATAAATAAAGATAAATTTATTACAAACCAGTTATTATCAGTGTAAATTTACCAAATTGACTAAAAATATGAATGAAGTATGTTTGAGTTCCATGTTTTTCATTTGTACATGTTGTTTCTTGTTTCACTGGGGACTGTTATCATTCGTTCATCTGGTTTGCACTTTTTTATTTTTTTATTGTTATTTTTTTTATTTGTTAAGATGTACATTTTAGGTCATGTCATTAAGTATTGCCATGTATTTGCTGTCTTAATTTTAAATTAAATGTACTGTAATTTGTTTTTATAAAACTGCCTAGGTGTAATTGGTCAAGGAAATTGTTCTATCAGAGGCAATAAATAAATGTTCAGTTCAAACATGTTTGTGGTCATCATGCCTTCTTTTAAGTAGTCTGATTCTCAGTGGGTTCCATTTATTAATTAAAGAAGGAGCCTTCTTGTACAGATTTGGACAAGCATTGAGTTTAAAGGCACTCATTCCCAGATTTATATGCAAAAGTGGGTACTAGTTTAATATTGTGGTTTGTTTAAGCAAAACTCAGATAAAAGACAATATTAAGAACACAGTCAGCCAGTGGCCGCGCTTGATTTATATATATTCACTACACATTATTCACTATCCACTGTATTGGTGACTGCTGATGTCAGAGTTTTCAGTGCACCTCTGTGTGTGTGTGGGTGT
>JAOTRJ010000020.1:14648859-14662879 GCA_028564905.1 Leptodoras praelongus
TGAGGATCTGTATGGAGATGCAGATTTCATCTTCCAGCAGGACCTGGCCCCTGCCCATGCTGCCAGAAGCACCAAAGGTCCTGATACTTACTTGAAAATTATACTCTAACTTCTAAGCATTAATTAACACCATTCTAATGGGCTTGTGGTTAAGGAAGCAGCACTGTGATCAGAAGGCGGCCAGCTCGATCCCCATGACCAACATGATCAAAATGCCATCGACACCCGGCACCCAACCCCAAAATTGATCTGTGTTCAAGCACAGCAGGTCAGTGATTGACTTAAGCTCTGAAACAAGAAGTAGCAATACTATATTGTAGCTTTTGGCGCCATCTAGTGTTAATGATAAAAAAAAAACGGGGTTGGGGGAAAAAGTATTTTTTTACATACATTATATATTGATGTATATAAAGTTTAAGTTGCAAGCATGTTTTTTTAATGAGTTTGGCTTTATTGGCATGATTGTTTCAATAACAATGTTGCCAAAGCACATAAAGATTAAAACATAACATAGCAAACATGCTCTGAACTCATATAAATACAAAAAATAATTAAAGAATTAATAACAAGATCAAATCAATCAAATATAATAAAATAAATAAAACAGATAACAAGGTACAGTAAGTATTTACATATTTACAGCAGTAGTTTTTGTAGTGGTGGGTGGAGTTTATGGGCATTACTCACTGTCCTTTGCTGACCATCCAATCCACTAAAGGCGCTATCGAGCTGAGAAAGCACATCGACAACAAAATGAAGAAGATCCTCGTTTTCAGTGGGAATTGTAGTGTTTATTATATGTAAGAGCGCGTGATAAGGCTACTCGTTTTACAAAAAAATACATGATCTAACTAATGTATATTATCTAATTAATTTTATATTATCTAATATACAATTTTAGGGTTTGTTAATGTATTTTATATAATATACGAGCACGATGTTAATATAAGTTTCTTTCGGTTTATCTAGAACGTTCTGGATAATACTGCTTCCGGTTGCCTTTACCCACAATGCAGCGCGGCTCCTGCTTTCTTCTCTCGGATCAGCATGGCGGGGCTGGAGGGTCCGTTGAACGTGCTGGGGCAGAGGAGCACCGGCGAGTCCGTGCGGACTCAAAACGGTAACGTTTAACCACGCATAGTTTTATTTGTTAAATTATTCCTTTTAACGTTAGTGAAGCGGAATGAATGGATATAAAATAAAAAACGTTAATGGTTTAGCTTTAAGCTAGCTGAGAGATGTCGCGTGCCGGCCTCGCATGCGGTTTCATAAAAACGGGTGCTGTTACAGGTTGATTAGCAATAAAGCCACGAGATATATTTTTATTTTTGACGTGAAGCGGTGGCGGGTTAGTTTGTTAATGAAGCGTAATGTTCACTCAGTACGCCCTTTTTTTTAGTAGCGACTGCTTAGCTAGCTTAGTCACGTTTATTTAGGCTTTATACTCAAGTATCGTGAAATATCGCGAGATTTTATTGTCTAAGGGAAAATAAAACGGGCACATGTGTGAACTCCCTACACAATAAGGAATATGTTCGAACAGCATCTGACGAGATTTTATTGAACTGTTAAAGCCACTCCTAAGAATGGGAGAGAGAGTAAGTGGGTGGAGAGTAAGAAACAAAAATCTAAATAAAAATGGAGAATAAAAGCAACTGTGTTATGCAGATCCTGAACCATATACTGATTTTGCTGACCACCAGGAAATGTATCTGAAATATTTCTCTTTTTATTTATAATAATGTTTCCTGACATTTGGGTTTATAGGTGCTACATCGCTTCCAGTTGTGTGAGATTAATAACTATGATGGTTATATGAGTGTGTAGTGAACTGTGAGCAGGTGCTTTGTGCACTTATTGTCTGGGAGCGCTGAGTTTATTTCATGCACTCGTAATTTCAGAGCATGTGTCGGGTAATGAGAATGTCCTCGCTGTTGTGTGAAATTCTCTAAACCTTTGTGTTGCAGTGATGGCAGCGGCGTCCATCGCCAACATCGTGAAGAGCTCACTGGGTCCTGTAGGACTTGACAAGATGTTGGTGGACGATATTGGAGTGAGTGCTCAGGGTTTAATATGATCTTCTTCTCCATGCTTTCTTGTAGTGTGTATAACTTTGCACTGCATCGTCATAAAAAGCTGTCATAGCTGTGATTAACGTAAATCTATGCAGGGACATTGGGGACATTGGTGTGACGTTGGAGCAAAATAACAATTTTTTTTGTTGTTAGGATGTGACCATCACAAACGATGGTGCCACCATCCTGAAGCTGCTGGAAGTGGAACATCCTGCCGCCAAAGTGCTGTGTGAACTAGCAGACCTGCAGGACAAAGAGGTCGGGGACGGGACGACGTCCGTGGTAAGACATTCCCTGAGTAGTGTGCTACGTGTGTGTTTGAGCGTGGTTTGGGACACATCCACGGTGGACAGGTGGTGGTTGAGATGTGTAGTGTTCATGTCCTGTGTTAGTACCACGCCCTGCTGCTAATCAGTGTTTGTGGCTATGCTAACAGGACAGAGGAAGTGTATTGGAGTCTGAAGAGGCTGCAGCATCTTTCCTGCTGTCTCTATATGAACTGATACAACATTAATCACAACAAAGCTCAAACTTCTTTTTTATTGAACCAAGCCTTAATATTAAATTGGGGTGTGTGTGTAGGTGATCATCGCTGCAGAGTTGTTGAAGAGTGCAGATGAACTGGTGAAGCAGAAGATCCACCCCACATCCATCATCGGTGGATACAGACTCGCCTGCAAGTAAGAACACACGCATGTCTTTGTTCATATTCTCACAGTTCTGATTTCTCTAATACCCATACTAGTTCTCACTCATTCTTGCATCTGTGTCTTTTCTTCCCATTTCTTGTTTGGTTTTCTTGTTTATTTTTTCCCCTTGCCTTAAAAAAATTCCACTTACAATCTCACTTACTTTTTGTTCATTTAGGTTTTTATTTTGTTTCTTTGATCTTTCTTTTGGTCTAAATTCCTGTTTTACTTTTTTTTTTCTTCATTACTTACATTCTTTTTATTGTTATAACTTCTCACATTTCTTTTTATTCTAGATTTTGCTTCTTTTGGTTTTTGGTTTCTTTTTTTTTTTTTTATTCTTATTTTTTAGATTTTCATATTTTTCTGGGTGTTTTGTTTTTAATAAATCCCTAATTGAATTTCTTTCCTCTTATTTTTCCTGTCCATTGGTTCTTGTTTCTGTTGATCTTTATTTGCTGTTCTTGTTGGTTTCCTTTTCCACTTTTTTTTCCCCCCGTTTCCTTATTTTGAATATTTTTATATTTATTCTTTCATTATTTTACCTTGGTCTTCATTATTGCTTTTTTTATCAAGTGTTTTATTGTCATTTAAACCATATACAGTGTGTACAGTACACAGTGACATAAAATGGTCTTCCTCCAGGACCTACAGGTGCTACGTAAAACAACACAGAACTAACTACTCCATAGAGTGCATCTGTGCAAATGAGTGTAAGACATAATTAATCACTTTTCTCTCATTCCTCCTCTGTGTGTGTGTTTCAGGGAGGCTGTGCGCTACATTAATGAGAATCTGACCATCGGTACAGATGATTTGGGCCGAGAGTGTTTGGTTAATGCTGCCAAGACCTCCATGTCCTCCAAGATCATTGGCGTGTATCCTCTCTGCTCCTGTTTCACACACATGCCAGAGTGTATTGATATAATCTGCTGAATATTAAGCAGTTTTCTAGTGCTGATGTGTACAGTGCTTGAATGTGTGGTATGAGCCCTGTATGACCCTTGACCCCTGACCCTTCAGCGATGCAGATTTCTTTGCTAATATGGTGGTGGACGCTGCCATGGCAGTGAAGTTTGTGGACGGTAAAGGCGTGGCTCGTTACCCCATCAACTCTGTGAACGTGCTGAAGGCTCATGGCCGCAGCCAGAAGGAGAGCATCCTCGTCAACGGTTACGCCCTCAACTGCACTGTTGGCTCACAAGGTGCTTAGTCGTTGTATCATCCAGTCCTTGTGTGTTCCCATTTCAATTGCTGCCACACTGACGGTGTGTGTGCAGTTATACGCGTGGGATAAAGCAGAGCTGACTCAAAGCCTCATACACATACACATTCTCTCGTGTTTCTGTTATGACTCTGAGTCTTACAAACATCTGTTTATGCTTTATTTTAAATTAGTAAATATTTACTGGATGATGTTTCTACTATAAAACGTTGTTCGTCATGCTGAAGTCATTTTGCATTTTGGAGACAAAGTTTGGGGAAAAAAGTGTTTTTAAATCCATTTATATACATTGGCATTGTTATCACATCAGAGTAGATGACATGCAGCTCATGGTGCCAAAAAGGCCCCTTGGTGGTTCTCCCTGGAACTCTATCAGAAAGGATAACAAAGAACTCTTAAAAAGCCAAGAACCTTTAAATGTACAGAGTACATTATTTAGGATAAAATGGAAATTTCATGCATGTCAGATTGTGATATTAAGTGTGTGTGTGTGTGTAGGGATGGTGAAGAGGGTACAGAATGCCAAGATCGCATGTCTGGACTTCAGCTTGCAGAAAACCAAGATGAAGCTGGGAGTGCAAGTCGTCATTAGTGACCCGGAGAAACTCGACCAAATCAGACAGAGGTGTGTGTGTGTGAGAGAGAATCTGTCAGGTGTGTGTGTGTTCCCATTTCAGCTGCTGCAGTTCTCGCAGTGTGTGTGTGTGTGTGTGTGTGAGAGACCCAGAGCCTTGTGCACAGAGACGCATGTACTGTGTTATTGTTGTATCTTTGGGTTATACACACACTTTGAATTGAACGAATGTTCAGTTCCAGCTCTTGTGTATGATGTAACCGTGAATCTTATAGAAAATGGACATTAATTTGTTGTAGGTGATAAACAATGCTGTGTGTTCAGTTATCGTGTTCTTTCCTGCATGATGTTTGGTGTGTAGTTTGTTCACCGTTTGTTGAATATTTCTCTGCTTCAGAGAGTCGGACATCACTAAGGAGCGCATCCAGAAGATCCTGTCGGCTGGGGCGACCGTCGTCCTGACAACCGGTGGGATCGATGACATGTGTCTGAAGTACTTTGTGGATGCTGGAGCCATGGCGGTGCGCCGTGTACTGAAGAAGGACCTCAAACGTATCGCTAAGGCAACTGGAGGTAAGCCACACTCACTCTAGTCTTTATAAAAACCCATTGCAAAAACTTTTTTTAATATTAGATGGTTAGGGAGATATAAATGTGCTGAAGGCTCATGGGTGCAGCCAGGAGAGCATCCTCGTCAACAGTTATGCCCTCAACTGCACCGTCGGCTCGCAAGGTGCTTAGTCGTCGAATCACCCAGTCCTAGTTGTGTTCCCATTTCAATTGCTGCCACACTGACAGTGTGTGTGTGCAGTTATACGCGTGGGATAAAGTAGAGCTGACTCAAAGCCTCATACACAGATGCGCACACTCGTGTTTCTGTTATGACTCCGAGTCATACAAACGTCTGTTTATGCTTTATTTTAAATTAGTAAATAATGATGACGATAAATACTAGGTGACGTTTCTACTACAAAAAGTTCTTTGTCATGCTGAGGTCATTTTGCATTTTGGACAGAGATAGTAAAAAGTGTTTTTGAAACGGTTACAAAAACAACAAAAAGTTGCAAAAACTTTAATATTAGATGGTTAAGGAGATATAAAATGTTGATTAAATTTAAGTTTTTATGCCAAGCAGAAATGATCACTGCTCTATAGAACATAATCTTGTGCATAAACCTATACTCTTTAGCTTGACTTTATAGGTTTTATTTATTATAACTTTGATTGCTGATGTTTTTAGATGAATAGCTTTCAAATGAGACATTCAATTTCACTCCACGTCATGAACGAGGATTTTTTTTTTCTTCCTTTTCCTGTACAGCTACCATCTGTCCATCTCTGTCCAACTTGGAGGGCGAGGAGTCGTATGAGGCAGCCATGTTGGGTCAGGCAGAGGAAGTTTTGCAGGAGAGGGTGTGTGATGATGAACTCATCCTCATTAAGAAGTAAGAGCCAGACTTCTCATTGACATCACTCCTTATATTGTACACATATAAATACTTTCTTTTAGTGACAGAAATTGCCACTAATATCGCTTTTTCTGTGTGTTAGTACGAAGGCTCGCACATCAGCCTCTATAATCCTGCGCGGAGCCAACGACTTCATGTGTGACGAGATGGAACGCTCGCTGCACGATGCACTGTGTGTGGTGAAGAGGGTGCTGGAGTCCAAATCTGTGGTTCCAGGAGGGGGTGCTGTTGAGGCGGCTCTGTCCATCTACCTGGAGAACTACGCCACCAGTATGGTGTGTATCAAACCAGCCTTGTTTCTGTGTAAAAACATGGCATAAACATTTATGTCTAATGCATGATTTGGTTATTTTATATTAATATTTTCTTTTGGCTCTTTGAATTGTTTATATTTACTTTAAGCACTGTTTAATAATCCTCATGACAATGTAATGACCAGTCTGAATATTATTACTCATTAAAAATGTCTGGTGGTAGTAGTAAAGGCAGAAGCAGCTCAAGATGTTCAAGATGATCATTAATTCAGAATTTTATTGTGCGTTAATTTAATATTATTGTGTGTGTGTGTGTAGGGTTCACGGGAGCAGCTGGCAATTGCAGAGTTTGCTCGTTCCTTGTTAGTCATCCCTAAAACATTGGCAGTGAATGCAGCTCAGGATTCCACAGATCTGGTTGCCAAACTGAGAGCTTTTCACAACGAAGCACAGGTCAACCCTGAACGCAAAAATCTCAAGTGGTGAGTGATACGACACAAAGAACATCACTGACCCTCCTTCATCACTGAGTCTTTCCAGATTGTAATAGCCACTTTCATCAGTTTAGTTCTTTGGATATTATTTGACCACTTGGGTCTATTTATAAATGACTTTCTAAATCTATTTCTGCTTGATTCTTTGAGCATATTTATGTTTGGTTCTGTACATCTATGTGGCTTTCTAGAATAATCAAGGAATTGAATAGAAACAGATTGAATGATGAGAGAATCAATAACTTTATATCTCTTTGAATACACTTGTTTGACCATTTGGGTTTGTTTACATGTGACTCTTTGAATCTATACAAAGGATCAAATAAAAATAGATTCAAGGAATAAATACAATGATTCACGTATAATATATCTATCAAATAGTTAAATGACATTACTCGAAGAATTAAATGAGCCTTTTCTGTTTGAGCTTTTGATTTATATTCAAGTCTAACGAAGATAACGTTCATAAATTCAGATACAAACCCATTTGTTTAACCTATTTGTTTCATTCTGTACAAACACATTTGGACATGCATAGGCAGAACACAAGATAAATGAGTGGTTTCATCATTTTAAAGAGAGTCTTGCAGATACAGGAACGAGCCAACAAAAATGTTAATAGATACCACAGTGTCAGTGTGAACTTTTATGCTTGTCTGTGTTTTAACCTTGTCCTTGTTTGGATTAACAGATTGTTGGATGGCTTTATGCATTTATAATGTGTTTGAAAAAATAAAAACACTTCTGCAATGTGAAAACTAAACAGAACTCTAAACACGCTGTGTGTGTGTGTGTGTGTGTGTGTGTGTACAGGATTGGGTTGGACCTGGTGAACGGAAAGCCGAGGGACAACAAGCAGGCGGGTGTGTATGAGCCCACGATGGTCAAAACCAAGAGTCTGAAATTCGCCACAGAGGCAGCCATTACCATTCTGCGCATTGACGACCTCATCAAACTGTTCCCTGAGCCTAAAGAGGGTGGCTCTTCGTACCAGGATGCTGTCCAGTCAGGCTCTCTGGAGGGGTAAAGCCTTGCCCACTCCATATTTATTACCATCCTACCATGTTATAGCGGTTATAGCTTAGCCCATGCACTTAGCTTGTATTTGTTTTTGCTACTGCAGCAAGACGGCTTGCTGATATGACCTGTAATGACCTGTAATTCATTTTCTCTGATCTGTTTAAGGAAATAAATAAGTGGTTGTGTTTGACTGATTGGTCTGTTCAAGCAATTCATTTGTCCATGACTTAAAATGTAATGGGTGCACATAATTACAGTAGGCAACCCAAAAGCACCTTGAATATCCTATGTTAAATTAAAATAAATTGTTTTGCACCAATTCATGATCCATTTATGAGAACATTGAAAAAGAACAAAGGAATAAAATATCAGCACCTATGTTCTGTTTGAGAGGACACTTTCTACATGGGCAGCATTTTTTAACTAGAAAAGTTTCATTTGAAAGGTGGTGTCCTCACAGACGCAATCATAATTATTTTCACTAGTCAGGTGTTCTATGAAATTAAAGGGGTAAAAAGTCAGCACTGAACTGATGCTTCTGTGCAGTTTGCTAATAATATTGTGAACAATGTAAAATTAAAATTACAAAAAATGCTAGCTGGTCTTTTTGAAACAGGAAGTAGATCTTCTGTGATGCTTACTGTGCTCAAAACAAGTTCCACCGATGAATCAAGGCCACTATGCAGCACTAAATATGGGGGTGCTGTATAGGAAAGTAACCCCTGTCAAATGAAATCAAAGTCCACTGAATCTGAAATCTGTGTCTGTGTAAAAACCCTGTTTTTGGGTGCTACACACGGCTGATGATTCACTTAGATTGTCTGCTGTGTGCCTTTATCATGAATGTAGTTGATCTGGTCTGTCTTGTCTGATGTTTGCTTCCTTAGTTTAGCACTAAAACTATGATACTAAAAAAGTAATATACTCTGTCAGTCTTAACTAAAAATCTTTATCCTCCAATTGCACAAGAAAACCTGAGGCAGAAATGTTTGGTTTCAGAAGTGACCTTTTACAAACGCACCCTGTCACCCTCTGCCACTTAAAGTTTTTAACTATGTACATGCTTAGCAAGTACAAGCTGGACTGGCAGATAAGCACAGTGAGCTAACTGTATTAGTGACATACACTTATCAGCTGCACCATCTGTTACTTCCGTCCAAGATTTTATTTTTTTCTTTGTAACTTCTCTAAATGAGATGTTGTATATGAAGTGTTTTTCATTTTTGCATCAAACCAAAGAGTAAATTGGAACTAATGGTAGGTACTAAAGTTCTGAGAGGGCAACTGAAGAAATGTCAGATTGCATGTCCTATAGGATTTGAGTCAATTGCTTATTTTTTATTGCTTCAAGATACCCAATTTGCCTAAAATTTAGAAAATCTCAAATCAAATGCTGCTGCGGTTCTGTGTAGCAACATACATAGACAATGAATAATCGTTTAGTGCTTGCTAGTGTAAACACTGTTAAAGTAATGCAGATCTTGACATAGTTCTACTTCACATTTAAATGTATAAACGTTTCACTACAAGTAAAAACTTGACATTTTTATGAAGTGTATGAAGACTGGGCCATGAGTTTTATGAAAAAGATCATGGGTTAGCGTGTCTCATCATTCTACTACCAAACTAAAGAAGCAAATTCTGAAATGTGGCTAATGGAGTGCATTTAGGATAAAGTGGAATACTGCATAATTTCTAGTTTTCACCTGGATGAAATTTTGGCATTCGAGACGGTGTCACTTGAAGGTCGTCGTGGTGAGAAGCGCACTGCTCAGCGTCTCCGTGGATCCAAAGGCAAATTTGGGAGAGCTTTGCTGGGGTGATTCTCACCGCTACGTTGTAGTCTCTGTGTGTGCCGTTCCCTTCCTTCACGTTCCTGTGTCCTGAAAACACGCCGATCACTTTCCTCTTCCACTTCCCCTTAGCCTCTGTAGGTGTCCTACGGAGTCTCACGTACACTCCTGCACCACTCGATCCTCTCTGTGCATCACAGTGCTGGTACATCAGATCAGTGGACTCCTGCATCACCGAGCAGAACCTGTACACCATCTTCCCTGTGTGGTCATCGTCAAAACCGGAGAAGTGGATCCGTGAGACATGCTGGACCATGCCCAAATCCATGTGCTTCATTTGGAGACTGCGCTTCAGCTCCAGGAGGGCATAGTCATAGTCGAGCATCATCTCGTTAGCCATGCCACTCATCCAGCCTTGTGGTACATACGTTTTTTTGACGCGTGTCCACCTGAAAGCTGGCTGCTCAGAATCTTTAACGTTTTTCTGTTTACTCTGGTTCTTCCTCTTCTTTCCCTTTTTTTTCTTCTGTTTACTCTTGCTTTTGGCTTCCATTTTGTTTCTCCTCCTCCCAGTGTTTCTCCGTAGCTTCATCGCACCCACGCGTAGTCTCTTTATCCCCGTTCGGTATCCACGACCGTCGTGAACACAGTGTGCTGCCGTCAGCACGTGTTTGGGTGACACTAAAATCCCAGAGCATCCTGTCGAAAGCTTCACTGATGCAGAGAACGGGAAGTTGGTGATGAAGCGCTTGTCCGCGATCACAAAGCGCCCATCTACGCCAAACACCTGCCGTTTCCTGCGTGAGAGAACAGCGAGAGAGAAAGACGAGGTGTTCCTCACATCCTGCAACTCCACCTCCGTCAGAGTCCGAGTTCCGTTCTCATAAAATGTCTCGTAGGAAAGAAGACGCTCCAGTTCTGTGGTTCCAGGTTCCGGAAGGTTTCTCTGGCACTCAATCCCACACACTGCATCCAGTTCTCCAGAATCTCCATCACTGAATTTGGGGCTCGGGAGTTGCGCCGTGTTCCTGCCCACAAGCAGAGGCAGATTTTTGTCACTCCAGCTGGGGAATCCCTCATTTACTGCAAATGAAATTGGAATTAAGAGACACACCGTGAGCAGGAGGAAAAGATGAAGATTAAACATTGTTCTTCCTCAACCTGAAAGAAAAAGAGAGAAACCATGAGAAGAGAATGACACAATAAAAATAATAATAATAATACATTTTATTTATAGTGCCCTTTACATCACAGGATCTCAAAGGGCTACAGGTTAAAAGAAGGGAAAAACAAATAAGTAGTTTAAAAGTTTTATAGGTGAAAAGTATTTTTAAAAAAGTCCATAAGAGGGGGAACCATATGTTCTGCTAAAAAAAAAAGTCTTCAGGCCCCTTTTAAAAAAGTCAATGGATTGTGGTGCCCTCAGGGTGTCGGGGAGGGCATTCCACAAGTGGGGGGGCAACAGCAGAGAAAGCCCCATCTCCCATGGTCCTGAGTCTGGTTCTGGGTAGGTGGAGAAGGTTTGAATGAATGGAGCGGGAGGAGCGGGTTGACTTTTGTGGGTTGAGGAGTTCTTTGAGGTAGGGAGGGGCATGTCCATGGATGCATTGGAAGGTGTGGAGTGAAACCTTGTATTCAATCCTGGTGGAGACAGGAAGCCAGGTGGGTGAGTGGAGGATGGGGGTGATGTGGTCTTGTTTGCGCACTCTCATCAGGATCCTAGCTGCAGAGTTCTGGATGTATTGGAGCCTCTGCAGGCTCTTGCTAGGGATCCCGATGAGAAGTGCGTTGCAGTAGTCCAGTCTGGAAGAGATAAAGGCATGGACTAGCTTTTCAGCATGTGTGAGGGAGAGAGTGGGGCAGAGTTTGGAGATGTTTCACAGGTGATAGAAAGAGGTCTTGCAGAGGTGGTTGATATGGGATTCAAAAGTGAGTTGGGGGTCCATTTCTATGCCACATGCCAAAAAATATGTAGGTTCTATGATTACAATCTGGCTAGTGACCATAAGAAGCAGGTTTCCCCCATAGGACACTGCTGAAGAACTCTCTTAAAAACCTTAGCAACCAGAACAAGTTTTTATTGACCCAGCAGCTTCTGGGGGCGGAGCCCAGTGTACTGAAAGTTGGTCAACCTCAAAGTTTGGCCTCTCAGTTCCATTACAAAAACCTAAAATTTTGTCTAAAATGCTTTGAATATCCATAACATGTTTTCTTCACAGAAAAAGGAAGATAGGAGCCTCTCCTGTGTTGCATTTTCCACTTAAATAACTGTTGTGTGCTATTTTCCACAACATTCCCACGATGGAAATGCAGAACAGGAACTCGTACAGGAACCACAGATTCTTTAATGGGTGAAGAGTTACAACCCTACAAGGTTATGGAACGCTGTTGGAAACACACCTAAAGCTCAGAGATCGAACTGGCACGTCTGCTCGGCTCTGTGCTGCAGGATCAGATGTGACCTGAATTACAAATGACTTTGAATGAAAGTGTCCACCAAATAATTAAAAGTAAATAAACAGACAGTACAATGAAGTGGAGACTCATTATGATCCTAGATTGGTGTTTATGAGGCCACGTTTCATGTATCTGTGCTTGATTATTCCCAAAAGTAGATCTCATGATGAACATTATGTAATAAAATACTTGAAAGTGACTGTTAAACAGAATATTTGTTCATTCATTCATTATCTAAGCTACTTATGCGTGACCCCTACTACTGGGTCACAGGGGTGCTGGAGTCGAGGCCAGTGTACATTGGGCAGGGAAACACCCTGGATAGGTCACCAGTCCACCACAGGCAGACACATTTTAGTATCTCTAATTCTCCTGACTACATTCATATGACCTGTGAAAGAAAACCAGACCACCCAGAGGAAAACTATGCAGACACAGGGAGAATGTGCAGACTCCACACAGAAAGGACTCTGGCCAGCCAGCCGGGGAATTGAACCCAGTCTCTTCTTCTGTGACAAGCAGTAAGTAATGCCACAGTTTTTCTTCCTTCCACAGAATATCTGCAGTTAAACAAATTGTTAGTCCATTTTATTTGGATGTTTCCATTATTGTGGAAAATTTTCATTGTGAAATCGGGAAATTGGCAGCTGTTTGCTGTTTGAGATAAATGCTGTTTAGTCTAGATAAACTGTCTTAATAAAAAAAAAAAAGTGCAGGCAGCTGGAGTGAAAGCTGGAGCTGAATGCTGTTTAGTCTAGATAAACTGTCTTAATGACAAAACGTGCAGGCAGCTGGAGCGAAAGCTGGAACTTCTCATTTATATTTAATAATAACTTTTGCTGAATGCAGCGTAATGATAAATACATTCTAGTGGGAATTAAATATGAGGCTGAGGTGCCAGGTAATCACACAGGTGAAAAACACGAGCATTTTAACCATGGAACTGCACGGATAAACACACGTGAACAGTGTGCTCCCATGGAAAAGAACTGTGTGAGAAGTCAGAGGGAAAACATAATAATAATGTGTGAAATTTGTATAAACACGTCTAAACGCCACGTGTAAAACTCACACGTGTTATGAATAACATTGATTGATTATTGATTATGAAGTTCATGTGACTTCTTTCTGTAAGGGAAGTTCTGAGATCTAAAGTAAAATGACTGCAAACTTAAATATGCAATCTTGACAAGATGTAAATACAAAAATGAAAAAGTATTCATGTAAATATATATTTATTTTGTGGGATTGTGTGAGAACGAGATGCTTCATCCAAGTACATTTGCAAGCAAAGGTAAAGACACTGCTGCTCTTCTAGTCACTGCTCCCAGACAATACAGCTGCTTTAATTCATCACTGGTCTCAAATGTCTTCCTTTCACACATGTCATTCATTCTCTAAATCGTGAAATAGTTATACAGGATGAATAAAGTGATTTAAAACACGTACCTTGGAGCTGGTTTAAAAGCAGATTTCGGCGGAGATAGCGCGCACAGACGTCACTGTCAGACGCGAGGTTTGGAAGAGAATCGGTTCGTTTGAAACGACTCTTTAGGAATCGATTCGCAAATCACAAACGAATGATTCCGTCGCTTCAACAAAGCTGTGAAGAAAACTTACCGTGTCTTTGTGTACAAAAACGACGAGGAAACAACACTAAATAACTCTCACACACACTTTACACACAAAGGAGTACAAAATCATAATCAAAAGGCAAAAAACAGCAAGATTTTCGTCCCACATTTGTGATACAAACAACTTAATTTCTCTTCATTTTCTGCACTACAGCGTAAGCTAACAGCTCCCTCCTCACCAGTTACACCAACCTTATAATAATAATAATAATAATAATAATAATAATAATAATAATACATATTATCTGCATAACAGTTTTTGTCAGTCAGTCAGTCAGTCAGTCATTTTCTGTACCGCTTATTCCCAGTTACGGGGTCACGGGGGAGCCGGTGCCC
>JAOTRJ010000020.1:14828060-14846120 GCA_028564905.1 Leptodoras praelongus
ATCAGTGTGCATGCAGTGTGTGTAGTGATCAGTGTGTATGCAGTGTGTGTAGTGATCAGTGTGTATACAGTGTGTGTTGAGGTGTACAGGAATTTTGTTTCTGAGTCTGGGCCGGGTTTTCTCTCTGCTCCTCACACACCTGACTCAGGTAACCTGAGCTCTGAGACATGTGGTGTGCTTAAATCTCACTGATACACACACATGTGGACCAAGTGAGGCTCCACAAACTCATGCTGAACACACACACACACACACACACACATCACAGCTAGTGATAAGAGAAGACTAGTGTATTCAGGATGACATTTGACCTCAGAGTTCGTTATGCTCAGATCAGAGTGATTCCTGTTAAAGTGCTGCAACAAGGTGCACAGAGGTCAGAGGTCGAGTGTGTGAATGGTAATGCTGAGTTCTGGGATTAGCCGTGACCCATGACTGAGGCCATTGTGTGTGTGTGTGTGTGTGTGCACAACTAAAAATAATCGCTAAAATAAGTACATTTTGTTCACTTTAAAAAAAAATACTTTGACTCTTATTTTAATTTTAATGTTTCTTTCTGTTTTCTGTTTTATTTATGTGAAACTTCAAATTGAAGTTTTCTGTCTTTCTGACATTTTTTCTTTTTTATGTCTTATATTTTTGCTCCCCTTTGTACTTTTTATTTATTCTTTTTAATTATTCTAACTGTAACATTTTCATCATCATCATCTTCATTAACATAATGTAAATAAATAAGTGTACATGTGTGTGTGTTTGGGTGCTTCGTATATCAATTAAACATCAACATATCAAAGCAACATAACAGACCACTGTAGAGACAAAAGCCATAATGGAAGCTGCTGCTGGGTTTTGCATGAAAAAAGAAGCAAATGTGACAGCCAGAGTCTATAAAACACTATAAAGTGCAGTAAACAGTAATAAACTAAAGGTAGTCAATATATAGTGTTCCCAGGTACAGTGTGTACAGTTTTATAAGGAAAATAACTTTTAAAAAGTTTTTAAAAAGTTTGACTGAGCGTCTCTGCTAATCTGCCACAGCTCTTCTGAAGACTTTGACTGTCACACTTACTTTTGCATGCAAAACCTTCAT
Source organism: Leptodoras praelongus (assembly GCA_028564905.1). NCBI lineage: Eukaryota > Metazoa > Chordata > Actinopteri > Siluriformes > Doradidae > Leptodoras > Leptodoras praelongus. Next base: position 14,829,151 of record JAOTRJ010000020.1, read on the forward strand.
TATGTTTTTTGTCTCAAAAGTGGTCTGTTGTGCAATGAGTTGCTTTCTTTATCGACATACAAACAATTGTCTTGAATTTCTATGGAAAAGAAACTTTTGGAGATGAACAAATGTTGCTTGTTACATGATCTCCTAGTTAGTATAAACATTTTGATTAAGCACCAGTGTTTGAGACACAGCCAGTATTTGGGCTGTACATCTAAATTAACAAGTGACTGTGAAGAAGTTGTTTATGTTGGGACTCACTGGGATTTATTTATTTCTATATTTTGTGCATGTGTGTGTAAAGACCAAATGAGTCATCAGAACAAATCACTTTACAGCAGAGTGTGATGTAGTGGCCCTCATTTGCAGGAGTGTCATTTCACACTTTAGAGTGTGTGTGTGTGTGTGTATGTGTGTGTGTGTGTGTGTAAGAGGGATGAAAATTAAAGAAAGAGAACATTTACGTTTATGGCATTTGGCAGACACTCTTATCCAGAGTGACTTACACTTATCTCATTTACACAACTGAGCAGTTGAGGGTTAAGGGCCTTGTTCAAGGGCCCAACAGTGCCAGCTTGGTGGTGCTGGGATTTTGAACACATGACTGACGTGTTCTGCCCAGACAAAAGACTGACAGTTAATACTACTACTACTACTACTACTACTAATACTACTACTAATAATAATAATAATAATGACAAATATAAAGACAAAATAAAGCATGTTAGATAATATTTAAAAAGTGTGTAAAAAAGAAAGTAATTAAATACATTATTTAGCCTGGTAATTATACAAAAATGGCATTTCATAACAATAATAGATACATTTGATAATCATGCTTTATTATTTTTTAGTTATTTTCCTTTTTCACTTCCTTAACTAATTACTAATTACTAACTAATTTTGCTTTACTTTATATTTTGCAATGCATTTTATTATTACAACCTTTCTATATAAATAAATATTATTATAATAAACATTAATAAGACCCTAACATGAAACAATATTTTTTTTTCATATGTACATTAATTTGTTTGCGTTTACTTTGACCTTGGCTCGTGAGCCAGTAGAAGATGCTGTTGGCATGGAGACTTTCACATGATACAGTATTCATGGTTATTTCTTGCTAGCTGTGTTGCTACCTCTGTGAGGGGGTTACGTCGAGGGTCAGAACAGGAAGTAGGGCGGAGATAAGCAATGGTGTGTTTCCGCTTTTCTGATTAAAATGTACATTTATCAGCATTGTTATCTTTAATCAGTGTGTGTGTAGACGAGTCGTCTAGTGTCCTGATGAAGATCTGAGCCGAGTAGGTTTCCTTTAATCAGCAGAACATTCGGATAAATCACATAGACATGCATTACATATATGCATTACACACACACACACACACACACACACACACAAAGTGTGTACTGGTCCAGCGTGGGAATGGAGCTGTAAAAAAGTGGGCAAACATGCCATCATGTCAGGCTTAAACGCACACTTAACATGTCTTACAGTGACAAACAATTACCTCCCGTAATTATCTGCCTCTATTGTGCACCAGGAAACCCCGTGTTGGGTCTTTGTCAGTGTGGGAGAGACGTCATTAACCTCATAAAAGTTTTCAGTGCCTTCCTGGATGAGTTTAAACAAAAATAAACCTGTGATAACAACTGCTCCTCTGTCCATCCTACAGCACGTTAGATCTCTGTCCTCATGGAGGAACCCGGGACAAAATGGTGGTGTTTGTGTGTGTGACTGTGTGTGAAGGTTTAAAAGTTCAGCACACAGCATGGGGTTGTTAAGACTTCAAATCCACATTACACCCACACACAGCATTGCAGACAGACACCGTGTCTCTTTCGGTAGGACTGATAGGAAGGCCACACCCCCTTCACTGCTGCCACTTTTACATCGAGGCAGTTTCAGGGCTGGTTCGGAGCCAGTGCTTAATCTCTAACCAGTTTGCATGTAGACAGATCAAAAACCAGCTCTCAGCCAGGAAAACTGGTTCCAGAGTGGCACCAACAATTTTCTGGTTTAGAACGAAGAACCAGGGAAGGATACGATTCTTTTCACTTACACTGTCTGCCCTAAAGAGAGAGCAGCGGTGGCTGGGTGAGCGAGACAGTGACTGAAGAGAGGGAGAGGTGAACAAAGCAATGATGAATCAGAGAAATCAATCATTTTTTCACAGTTTCATGGCAGATACACATAAACTTGGCCACACCTCCACATAACCCTGTGGGAAGGATTTTTGCCACCTAAGCACACACTTCATCCTGTCTGCTGTGGCCTCTCTGCTCCTCTCTGCTCTGCTCTCTGCCCTCAGACAGACAAGTGCTTTTCAGATTAAACCAAAGACGGATTTGTCAAAAGTTGGGACACTTAGTAAAAATGCAATAAATACTGAAATCAGTCATGTGTTCATTCATTTGAAGCTTTATTTAACAGACAAAAAGGCAAAGAAAAGATTTTCAGTATTTTCAATGACAAAGTTAATTCTGTTTCTTAAATATAAACAAATTTAGAAATTGATGCCTGCACCACACTCAACAAAGTTGGGACAGAAGCATATTTACCACTGGGTCACATATTTCCGTCCATCTCAGATCACTTTGAGCCCAGAGAACTTGCCGGTGTTTCTGTGCAAAGTTAGCATATGGCTTCTTCTTTGCTTAATACAGTTTCAGGTTGCATTTCTTGATGCAGCAGCAGACAGTGCTAAGTGACAATGATTTGGTGGAAAAGGGGTGAGACACAGAGGCCACACCTCCTTCGTTAGGGTGGATCACAAATACAGAAGCCACACCTCCTTCACTAGTACTGATTGAGAGGCCACATCCCGCTCACTGGAACTGACACACACACATGCCATACCTCCTTCACTATGACTGATGAGGCCATGCCTCCCCTATTGGTTCAGTTTTTATCCGAGTTTTCTTCAGTAAGTTTTCTTACTGATTTTTGTTGATTAGTTTTTAACAGACAGTTTCTCTCTCTCTCTCTCTCTCTCTCTCTCTGTCTTTCTTTCTCCTCTGCAGCTGTATCGAGTCTGGATGTTGAGAGTAAACTCAGTGAACATTTCCAGTCTGCTTGGCAGCTGCACAGAAACGTCTTCATCCCGTCGAGTCGGCCGCCGTGCGTCGAGGAGCTTCACCACAATGCCAAACAGAGCCTGAAAGCGCTACACAGAGGTCTGAGCACTAATCATTAACCACCACACTGAGCACTGAGCACTCATCAATAACTAATCAATCATGTAGGGCTAATTAGTATTTAGTCCATTGTCAACAACTAACAAATAATATCTAATCCATCATCATTTATAAATCTTTCGTCCTCCCCAAACCCTGAACGATAATGACTTTAAATGTATAAATTATTTTTTACTTTATCTTGTAGAAGTCTTGTATAAGGATAACCTGTGTAATCAGTGCAACTGTGAGTAAGCTGAATGTTCATGCTGCCCTCTATTGGACATGAGCTGAACACATTTTCTATTTTCTATTCTGTGTGTGTTATAGATCAGCAGCAGAGGCAGGAAGTCAGCGAACGAGAGCAAAGGGTGACCCTCTCGATATCCCCAGCCACACCCACTTCTCCCTCTCACCACACACTCCACACGGTAATCACACACCTCTGTCTCCAACGACCTGTCTGTCTGTTTCTCATCTCTATCTGTCTAATGAGCAGATGAATTCTGTCTCTCTCCCAGTCCATCTGTTTCCGACTGTCTGTCTGTCTGTCTGTCTGTCTGTCTGTGTCTCAGTTTATCTGCATTGCTTGCTCTGTCTAGCTGTTTGTCTCTGTCTGCCTGTCTGTCTGTTTACCCACCTGTCTGTCTGCTCACCTATCTGTTCACCCATCTTTTCACAAATGTCTCTTTCACAGTCCTGTTCTGTCTTGTCCGTTTGTTTTCTGTCTGTCAACCTGCCCATCTGTCTGTATCTATTTCTCTGTGTGCACGTCATGAAAATATTAAGTGTCTATACACACACACACACATATACACATATACACACACACATATACTCACACTCTTCTGCACTGTTTCTTTGGTAAAAATGTAATGAAATGTATTCAGTTACTTCATTAAAATAAAAATGATAAATAATGAATGAAATGTACAAATGTTTTTACAAATAATTATTCCCATATTACTAAACTTTTATTTGCTGAAATGAAGATATACATTTCCTAAACTTGCTAAAATGATTACTGTATATTATGACATTATACTAAAATGCAGTTTGCTCAAATTAAGTAAAAAAAATGTAGTAATTTTTACAAAATGCATGAAAATTGTTTCAACAAATGTACCGACTCTTACTCAAAATTAATTTACTGACAATGAATACAACCAAAGAAGAATTTCCTCTACAGTTAATGGAAAGAAAAAAACCTCATTTGTTATCTGTCTGAAAATGACTAATGAAACTGGAAGTAAAAGTAATTGTGGAAGCAAGAAAGCTTAACAAAAAAACTGCTTACTGTTGATTACAAGCAGGTAGCTATGCTGCGGGGTGAGTTATTTATTGTGATATGGTTATAATGTCGTATCGACTCTGCCACATCATTCACACAGGGTTTTGTTTTTGTGTCAGTGCTTTATTTTCATTGTTGTTGTTGCTGATGATGTGTTACTGATTGATTTTCCTGTTTGTTTTTTGTTTGCTTGTGTAGTTTCTTCTTCTTTGTTGTTGTTTGTTGTTGTTTCATTGGTTTATTATTTTTGTTTGTTGTTTGTTTTATAGTTTGAAAGTGTCCGATCCCATTCCCCTACTGAATGTTGCCACTTCTCTCGCTGGAGCAGACAGGTACAGCATCAAAGTGCTCAGACTTGAGCAAGTCACACTACGCCCTATCCCCTATGCTACAGCGTATAGGGTTAAGATATAGAGTGCATCTATAAAGAGCTGGCAAAGTTGCAGGTTTCCATTCCAACCAAACAGAAGCTCTTCTAGAAACCTTAATCCCCTAACCCCAACCTCTAATCACTAACCCATATTTACTAATTCTCTAACCTGTAATCACTAACTCCTAATGACTAACCCCAACCTCTAATCACTAACCCCCATTGACTAACCCCTAATGAGTAACTTCCTACCTCTAATCATAGACCTTCCCTAAGCTCTAATCACTAATCCCTAATCGCTAACCCCCAATGACTAACCCCAATCTCTAATCACTAACCCATATGTACAAATTACCTAACCTCTAATCACTAACTCCTAATGACTAACCCCAGCCTCTAATCACTAACCCCCATTGACTAACCTCTAATGCCTAACCCCAACCTCTAATCACTAACCCATATGTACAAATTACCTAACCTCTAATTACTAACTCCTAATGACTAACCCCAGCCTCTAATCACTAACCCCCATTGACTAACCTCTAATGCCTAACCCCAACCTCTAATCACTAACCCACATTTACTAATTCCCTAACCTCTAATCACTGTCCCCTAATGACTAACCCCAACCTCTAATCACTAACCCCCATTGACTAACTCCAACCTCTAATCACTAACTCCTAATGACTAACCCAACCTCTAATGACTAACCCCCATTGACTAACCTCTAATGACTAACCCCAACCTCTAATCACTAACCCATATGTGGTAATTCCATAACCTCTAATTGGCTAACCCCTAGCCACAAATCTCCTAACACCTAAACTCTAATTATTAATCCCTACTCACTAACCCTATTGACTAACCCCTAATCACTAACTGCTAACCTCTAAACACTAACCCATATTTACTAATTCCCTAACCTCTAATCACTAATCCGTAATGACTAACCCCTAATTATTAAACCTTAACTTCTAATCACTAATCCCTAATCACTAAACCCTAACCTCTAAAAACTAACACATAACCTCTAATCAGCAACCCCTAATCACTGACTCCTAATCACTAGCCCCTAACCCCTTGGTCCTCGTTTTCTGGTTTCTTTTCAGAGTTCATTGAGCACCGTGACAGTTTCTTCTTCTTGACATAGATTGAAATGCACACACAAACAAACACACACACACACACACATACAGAAACATTCCCTGGTGTTTCATAATGACAGGTTTTCAAGGTAGATACTTCTTTGTGTGTGTTACTGTGTGTGTGTGTTACTGTGTGTGTGTGTGTGTGTTACTGTGTGTGTGACTCAATTCTGCCTAATGTTTACTAACAGTTCTCAGCTCTCCTCCTTTTTCTGTGGTTTTATTTTTGGGTGTCAAAATGATGTACATGTAAGAAGAAATTCACTTGATGTGTATGTAGTGTGTGATCCCAAACTCACTGAACATCTCCACTTCTCACAAACACACTCTCTCTCTCTCTCTCTCTGTCTCCCCCAGTGGTCCCTGTTTTTGCTTTGATTTTGCCTTTCATCTCACACATACATACACACACACACAGTTTCCATGGTACCCCTTTCTTTGTGAACCCCATTTATTATGAGGCCTCGCCTGACTTTGACCCCTGTTTGTGGTGTGTGTGTGTGTGTATATATGGGAAGCTGACGCTCTCAGCACCCTCAGTTAGCTCTGTATACACTGTGAGGTAAGTGTTTAACTTCAGGCTGAACAACGTACAGAGAGTGAGGACACACACACACACACAGTGTATCTTCTATTGCTGTTTTCTTACTTGTAGGTCTGATGTGCAGATGCTTTACTAACACCTGCTTTACAGCATCTCTCTCTCTCTCTCTTTCTCTCTCTCTCTCTTTCTTGGTCTGTCTGTCTCTCTTTCTCTCTCTCTCTCTCTGTTCGTCTTTCCTCTCACAATGTTATTTCTCATGTTTCCAGGTGGATTCCGACCCTGATTCCGTGTTTTTAGGTCACAGGTCCAAGTTCCCTATTCCCAACATTCCTTCCCCACTGGACACACAGACCAACTGGAGTGTCGCTCTGCCGTTACCCACTCCCGAGGACAGGATGAAGAGCCAGTCACAGGCCATCATGTCCTGCATGGTGCCCATCGATGTCACAGGTAAATATGAGGAAACTGAAAGCAGAGATGGATCATGATAACATTGTATGAATTTGTGCTATCCTTGGTATGCTATGCCACGTCCTGTGTTTTGCTAAGCTAATATATTTTCTTGTGCTATTTCTTATGTAGAGTCGTGCATCATCATAATTTCAGATAATGCGCTTGCCAATATACAGTATGACTGAGTGTGAGATTCAATTCTAAAATGTCTTGTTTGTTAAAAAAAACGTGCAAGGCTTAGTTTGAGAAATAATTTTGATATGCAGTTTGAATGCAGTGTTTCTGTAGCTGATGATAAAGAAGTATACTTTTGATCACGTTTTGTATAACCAAATGGAGAACTGTGCCAAATGTCAGTAACAGTGTTTTCCTGTAAAGATTTAATTTTCCAAATCCACATTAATCTGACTGCAGATTATAAACCATCTGTTCATGTATTCATCTTAAACCATGATGGAAAATCTCTGTTCCCATATGTGCTAGCTTAGGGGTGGGAAATATCAGCCATAACATTAAAACCACTGACAGGGGAGGGGAATAATGAATAATCTCATTATCTGTCATATGGATTAATGAAAGGGAATGGTCTGATTAATCCCATTTTCTTTTACATCATGTTGGTGTGGTACCATGATGCACTATGAGAAAAAGGCAAGCCGGCGAAAGTAGTGTGATGCTCTGGGCAATGTTCTGCTGAAAACCTTGTGCCCTGCCATTTATGTTAAAGTTACTTTGACACGTAAGACCTACCTAAATAGTGTTGCAGACCAAGCACATCCCTTAATGGCAACGGTATTCCCTAATGGCAGAACAAGACCAAGAGTTCAATATTTGGCTTCCAAATTCTCCAGATCTCAGTCCCATTGAGCATCTGTGTGGGTCATACCGGACAAACAAGTCTGATTCATGGAGGTCCCACCTTACAACTCTCAGGAATGAAAGGATCTGCTGCTAATGTGCCAGATACCAAAGCACACCTTCAGAGATCTTGTGGAGTCCATGCCTTGATGGGTCAGAGCTGTTTTGGTGCCACAAGGAGGATCTTCATAATATTGGCCTGTGTTTTAATGTTATGGTTGATTAGTGTATATTACAATATAGATTTGTGAATAAATAATTATTATTAAAATAATAGTTTAGCTAAACAACTTAAATAAGTTAGATTTTTAACACTAGCTTTTTCCAGTAATTTCAGTTTATAATTAATTAATTAAAAAATTATATAAAAATGTAATTAAAAGATAACTTGATGTCCACAATAGAAAGGTGTTGTGTGACATAAAGAATCATGATATTATTATTATTATTATTATTATTATTAGCCCAACTTTGGAAAACTGTGTTTTATTAGGTATTTTTTGCACCTGCTATATGAGTATGTATGTGTAAACATAACCTGTATAAAATATATGCAAAGATTACGGTTATTACCCAGCAATTTTTTGAAAGATTATCAACCTATTTAATTCTGTTAGAAGTTTGTCTGAGACTGCTGAGCTGGCAATATGATTAAGGTTTGATTATTAAATAAGGCTGTTTTTAGTACATTTATGGTAGTTTTTAACCATTTAAACCACTTTAACCTATGGCACAGTTCTCCTTTCACACAGAGGAGTTTGAAGCTGCTTTTTTTTCCGTACATGCACTGAACTGTGCATATCATTTTCAGAGGATTCCTCCATCGCTACTCGTCCTTCTGCGGCATCTGCCTTCCTCAGTGAGACATCTTTTAAATGTCCATTAATTTCCATACCTCATCCCTCCCAAACCCACCATTCACGACAGAAAAACAGAGAGGAAGTATATGGATGTTTGTTTTCTCAGGTTTAGGTAGCCATTTTTTTCAAAAAGGCTAGAATAATGTACAAAATAATAAAGTAGGCTTAGAATTCATATAGACAATTTACATTATAAAAGCTAACGACTTTCTGGCTGCCCTCAGTCCTTAAATTGAGCCAGGAAATGCAAAGCTGTGAGGCGCTACTCCACGCATGCTAATTAGCTGCTTTAAAATGACAAAAGGGGCCAAGCGAATTAATCTGCTCTAGACTGGAGTGGAAGCTTACAAGCATTATTTTACCCAAAAATGCTAACAGGAAATGGTCTTAACCAAGCTTGAATGGAGTTAAGCAACCCCTAGTCACGTCTTTTGATGTTTGATCCAGTCTGGGCTTAAATGCATATTTTATCCATATTTGCTAAAAGTAACAATGAAAATAATTAGCATGATCGGTATAACAATTTCCATAAAGCTAATTCACCCCTACTAACTTGGATTCACTATTAGCCATGCTAGAACTTTTGAGTATTTCCTTTTTTTGGCATTAATGGATTAAAGAAAAGAATATTATGGAGAGAAAGTTTTATTCTGTTTGTAACATTTGTCTATTGTAATTCCATAGCTGTGACTCCATTTTTTTCCCTTGCATGAATTTGTGTATTTTGCCCAAAACTAAACTCCATTGATCATAAATGTTTATTCAAACATTTTGACCATTTTGGAAAAATAATCTGTTCTGTTTCAAAGTAACAAATCTTGGGCTTATTTATATTGTGGGAAATAATATATGACACGCTTACCTGCTAGAGTTAACTGCCTCCATGAGGTCAGATTGTGAGAAACGGGAGGGTTTGGCAGAGAGCAGCTCCTCATGTCTTGGCGCTCTTCACAGGAGCCGGGTTCGACAGAGACGCCAGTGTTCGCTGCTCACTAGTCTACTCGCAGTCAGTGCTACAGAGGAGACGTAAGCTGAGAAGACGGAAAACTACCCCAGGCATTCCCAGACAAATGCAGCAAGACTTAGGCATGTAAACAAAATTTTTAATCTAATCGTAATTGGTGTAATTTTACTGCTTTTGATCAATGTTTTACAATTCCTGGAAAGCATTTCATAAATGGTATTCTCCCTCATTTCCAGACTCTGATGAGTCTCCTGTGGCTAGTGAGCAGACTGTAATAGTGCACTCCAGTCCTGAAGCTTGCCAACAGGACCTCACACTCACTCGTCTCCACACCAGAGACTCTGGCTGCCAGACAGAAGACTTCCTGGTTGCTGTTGCAGGACCATCACATAGACGGATCAGAGCTCAGAGGGGTCAGAGTGCAACTTTTCCACTTTCCCATTCCACAGGAAACATACTGTCCCTGCCAGACAATTCCGATACCATGTTTACCACCTCCATCGGGTCCCAAATACGCTCGCACAGCCTTCCTCGAGAAGGCACCCGATTACTTGACAGAGTTCGGATCAACAGCAATAATGATGACGAAGCAGATGGAGATCTTTCACCATTTGAAGGAGAAGAATTCCTTCCGGTACCAGTAGAGAACAAACTGAAAGATAAAGAAGATAGTTCTAACAACCAGGTACAGCCAGAGAGGGAGCTATGTAGCTTCAACCAGCATCATGAGAGCTCAGAGCACATATGGGTGCAGAGAGGTCGGTCCCATCTGCCTTGTAAAACTGATGAGATCTCATCAAGCTCTGACACTTTCAGCAGCCCTATTCACTCCAATGCTGGAGTAATAACCAGCCAGATGGACCACAAGGAGGACCACCAATCTTCCAGTGGAAACTGGAGTGGCAGCAGTTCCACCTGCCCATCGCAGACATCCGAGACGATTCCTCCTGCTGCCTCCCCACCACTGACACACTGTGACTCAGAGCTGTCTTTAAACACGACTCTTAACATCACAGAATACTCTGCTGAGCCGTACTCTGGAGACAGGCTCCAAGGTCACCAAACAGGATCTTTTGCTTCCACTACAATGGACATGCTCGATGATGCTGCAATTAGTCCAACAAACAAAGCTGACTGGATCTATCCCCAACATACGCACAGCAGGTCCTGTCACAAGAACTTCAGCCCTGAACGCTCTAGGGAAGGGGACGGCAGCCTAGAGTGCCCCAGCTTTGTTAGCATATCCACAATTGAGAGCTTAGAGAAACCTCCCTCTGACAAGGCAGACACTGTGTCACATTTCTCTGTCGATGCTGAGGGCTACTATACCTCCATGCACTTTGACTGTGGTCTTAAAGGTAGCAAAATCTTCACATACAACTATGCATCTGTTGAACAGCAAAAGGAAGAGTACAGAGATCATGCATCGAATGGGCGACGCAGTCTTTCTCTAAGAAAGCCAAAGGTAAAGCCATTGCCTCCAGAACGCTGCTCATCATTAATGAAAATTAGCAGCCATGCTGGATTAGCTCCTGAAATGAGTGAACCAAAGATAATGAGTGAGCAGAACATGTTGATGTCTTCCAAGGACAGGAATTCACCATTGGCATCAAGTATCACATCTGATCATCCAGAGAATGAGGAGCTGGTAGAGGCCTGGGGCGGCCAGATTTCTAATCAGGTTCCAAATGTAGCTTTGCTTAGCTCCACAGATGAACAGTCCTTAAAGAATGAAGAAGTTGTCCAGTCTGACTGTGCAGAGCTCTGGCTTGTGAATGAATCCAATGATACTTACAGATCTTTGTCAAACTCTAGTACTGCTACCGGGAAAACAGTCATCGAGTGCATGACGTCACAAGAGAGCTCAGAGTCACAGTCTGGATCCAGGGCTACCACGCCTTCACAGCCATCTGTGGAAGCTGAATTTAGACTGCCCTCCCCAGAGAAGTTGTTCAATCTAGCATCCCCTTCCAGTGGCTATTCAAGCCAGTCTGAAACACCAACATCTTCATCTGCTTTTTTTCCCAACCCCAATCCTTTGTCCCCCATTGGTGGAAAGAGGAAACCAAAAGTCCCAGAGAGGAAGTCCTCCCTCACGTCATTGCAAAAGCGCACATCCAAAAAGGACCTTGAGCTACCCATTATACCCCCAACTCATCTTGACCTAAGTGCCCTTCACAATGGAAAGAAGTCTTTATCCCACAGAAACCACATCCATTTGCTTAACAACAGCAAACGCAAAGTGGCTGTGGCCATGACTGAAAGTGTTGAACCTGGCAGCACGAGTCCTTTGGAAATCACCCCTATGATGCTTCGTTCTGTACAGTTACGTTCACTTAGCAAACCTGGTGAAGAAATCCATGATCTGCCTTGCACAGATGCTTCCACTAGACCCAAGAAACCCACTATAAGCAAACTCAATGAGATAAGGATACCTCCACCTTGTAGACCTCTCACCGATGAATCCCATTCTCAAGATACCTGTGAATCCATGTTTACTCCTACAGATGAAGAAGACTTTGGGAGTCCACCGAGGATTTCCTTTACAAAAAACAGATTTGACAGGATAGCCCCGGCACCTCTTTGGTGCTCTTTCAGCACATCTTCTGAGCAAGTGAGCCCAGATGACATGATGGCAGACATATCAGAGAGACAAAAGCTACCTTCTGAACCAGAGGGACTGCACACTCAGAGCAGTATGGAAACAGAGAAGGACCAGGAAGTGAGGCTTGAGTTAACTGAAGAAAACCCAAAAACAGAATCACCACCTGGTCATGATGGTACACTATATATAAGATCTGAGAAATTGGACCAAGTGCCTGATTTACTCCTTCACTCATTACTGGAATCATCAGAAATTGATCAAGTCAGCAATGCCAGCAGTCATAGAGAGGAATCAGTATCATCAGGTGGTCCAACCAGAAGTGCCTCTCAGGAGACAACAGGGGAAGTGTCTACACCTGATACAGAGGATTACTTCAGCAAAGGTAAGTCACTACTCCAGCCTTCCTGGTTAGGCTATTTGTTTGCACAGCAACTTGAATGTATTAATCAGATCAAATTAACAAACTTGTTGAAATTCCTTTGCAGAATCCACACCTAGTGATTCGATAGTATCCCCTTTGACAGAAGAATCATCAGCTGAGGAGGACAGTGTTTTCCTTTCCCCTACTAAAGCTCGTACAACTGAGGATCTCTTTGCCATGATTCACAGGTATGCTTTATATTTTAGGTTGATCCTATGGGTAGTAATGAAAATTCTATATTTTTTAACCAAATACCAAATGGGCACTAGGGATACATTTATAATCTACAGCTATCTGTCATTCAAGGTCAAAAAGGAAAGTCCTTGGCCGAAAGGACTCAAAAGGAGATATGGCCGCTCGGAGTTCCCTGGGTGCATCTTTTACCTCACCTGCCACCTCCCCTAGTACCCCTGTTATGCCAACAAGCTCCCAACGAGCACCGAGCCAAATATACAGGAGTGTCAAAAAGTCCAACACCTCAAATGAGGAATTCAAACAGCTGCTTCTTAAAAGGGGAAGTCGCTCTGATTCGAGCTTTCGCATATCAGCTACTGAGATCCTGAAAAGTCCCATCGCATCGAGAACCTCCAGTGACCCGCCGTCGGAAGGTACAAAGCATCCTGAAGGGTTCCCTTCACCATTCCTGCTACAGTCTCCAGAGAAAACAGCTGAGGTTCTTCATAGCCCCTACCCAAAAGCCAATATGGAGGGGTTCTCCACAAAGGTTTTTAGTTCTTCCAGACAAGGTCGTTCAAGGTTACCACCAGCTGCGAACAGCAGTCGTTACAGCACACGTAGCCGGCTATTTACAACACCCATGCAAGCAATTTCTGAAGGGGAAACGGAAAACTCAGATGGAAGTCCACATGATGACCGTTCCTCTTAGATGAAGAATGCGCCTTCTACCAAAACTAAAGCTGGTTATTGTTGTTGTTGTTGTTTTATTGATTTAAGCAATTTGCTGAGTTACTGCCCTTTTGTAGCCCAGAGGAAAAAAAATGTTTACATCTTATGAAGACATCTAGGTATATGCAGCAACGTTTATTTTATGTGGAAAAGCTCGTTTGAAAAATGTCTTCATTGCATTTTAAGTGCATATGGGCATTAACTGTGAAATAAATATAAAATGTCATTGATGGAGAAACGTAGGACAATCAGATAGTGGCCTTTTCCGCTGTTGTAGCAATGAGTTGATGTGCCAGACCATTTTTTTAAAAGTTTCTGTGATCTGGCTTTAGCTAGAAATGACCCTGATTTGGCGAGAACATTTTGCAAGTTCATTCTAGCTATCCATTTGCACTTCTTTCAAATCATCATTTTAAGCAACCCAAAATAAATATGCAAATATCCTAAGTAATGATATGAGATTAACACCCCCCCCCCCAAAAAAAAAAATTATGTTTATCTCTACTTTGTTTAATTATATTTTAAGACTCAAACCCCATTTTTTATAAAAACATTTTTATATTTCTGACGCTTCTGAATAAGCGAGAAGCCATTTATAATTTTTGATGAAGCAAATATATATCAAATTGGCTTTGAAAAGCGAGGTCAAAATATATTAAACCAGTAAGAGTGATACAGGTACTATTTAGAGGCATGTACCTGTACTACCTGACCCTTATGGTATAGAAAACAAAAGGATAAGCACACAGAGGTGTATTAAGGTTTCAATTAAGTGCAGAAGGTTTTGGTTTAAGTCAGGCTTTAAAGAATGTGCTGAGATTTTGGTGTGTGTCAGAAAAACAGGCATTTGTAATGTCATTTGGAACAGTGACTTGAGATGTGAAGGAAGAAGGTTTAGAAAAAAAAGATTTAAAGATTAAAAATGTGATACGAATCAAGACGTGCAGATCACGACGCAAAGTCGTGTGTGAGAGAAAGAGCAAGTCTTTTAGGGCAAGTCTTTAGACATGTTTAGACAGTTTATATAAACAAGATTACTAAGATTCAAGGTTTTGTTAACGAGAGGCTGAAGAGCAACTTTTAAGAATTTGGTCATTTTTTTATTAACAGATATGTTCATCCTTTATTTTTGGTACTAAGGGACAAATCTTTTGCTAATTGATGTATGAAATGTTTAAGATGTGGAATTTAAGACGTTTTATTTATGAATTTGTCAATTCTTCTCTTTGTCGTCAGATGATTAAGCTCTATTAACGAAGCAACACTGTTCTGAAAAACTTTAACCACTTTAAATATAATCATGATAAGCTAACGTGTCCTATTAGCTGCCAAATCCTGAGGGTTGGAGCACTGTAGTAGTCCAGAATATCTCATTTTTTCAAGGTCCTATGTTTTGTCCATAATTATTTATAGGTTATGAAGGTAAAACGTAATGCAATATCCTAAATGATTCCCAGTGTGGGCTAGAAGCTGTTATATCGGAGCACTTCTGATTGGTCAGAAGGTTATGATTAATTTTGTACATCAGCAGCTCTGACAGCAGTGCATCTGCAAATCACAGGTTTATAGATTATCGTTTTTATAGTAACACCAAATTCACCGTTACGATCCACATACACGGCTTAAAATCTGTAAATGTGTACATAGGGTGAAGTTTTCTGTGAGGAGACGTTTATTTAACATTTATGGAAGGAGTCTCCGGTGTCAGCTCCTTGTAGCAGTCAAACATAAAGCTGTAACTTAAAGTTCACAATGTTTCTGCTTGGTAACATGAGATCATGCGTTTTTTTTTCCGTGTTCATAGCTGCTGAGGTTTCATGGACATTAGGTGTAACTATAAAAAGATTAAAAAAAAAAAAGACAAACCTTAATTAAGACCCTAAATGTCCCGTAGGGAGCTGTTTGGAATTGTGCGTTATTTACAGTTTAGGTGTATAAAATAAATCAGTGGTAGTCTGCAAAATCTGTTAACAAAACAAATAATTATGCCACGAGACGGTTTACTACTAGACGGTTTATACTGAAAACGCAAAAAACGCAGAGAGAAATATTCATTCCAACATGCTAAACTGTGTTATTGCACTGATACAGACAACTATATGAAGGTTTGTCTTTTGCTGTAGTTAAACTATTTATACTAAAAATAGCGAAATAATCTGAGTTTATAAACCGAGCTTCCTCAAAAGGCTGTGACACTCAGAAGAGTCGTACCTGTGCATGAAACACACATTGAGCACATTTTTGTAGGTTACGATAACACCAGCACTCACACAGACGGTGTGAAACACGTTATTAATTCTGATTGTGTGTGTGAGTGTGTGTGTGTGTGTGAGTGAGTGTGTGTGTGTGTGTGTGTGTGTGTGTGTATTGGTACGAGCGACGCCTCATTCTGACCGAAAGCTTTGAACAACCAGTAAGCATCACTTTTTTAAGTTTTGTACAGATTTATGTGTGTATATATATGAGACTTTTTTTCAAATGTTACTTTTTGTAAAAAAAAAAAAACTACACAAAACAACAAAAAAAGTTTTCAGAGTTTACATGAATTCCAGGCCTTTGTATATTTTTTGGAGCTGTTTTGAGTCTTGTATTTATTTTTAGTAAACTTTGTGGAAATTATGCCCTTAAGCTGTGCAGCAGCATGATGAGTTGGGGTATGTGTGTGTGTGTATGTGTGTCTGTGTGTGTGTGTGTGTGTACACGTGTACAGAGAACGCCAATAAATGTGAGTGCTTTAAACAACACTGTGTGTTCACTTTCATATAAAATGATGCAAATTAAACATAATGAGATAATGCTTAAAGATTATTACGAGGAAAAGGAAACAAAAATGACATTCTAGGATCAGAATATGAGATCATGATCATCAGCATTGTCTTCATTATTTTTATTATTTAATGGTATCGAAGCAACACACCTGTAATCACACATATTACCCACAGGTTCCCTGCGACACGATGGAGCAGCCTTTAAACACTCAGTAAATCTATAAATTGTGCCATCTCACTTAAAACAAGTGAGTAAATATAAACAAGTGAGTAAATATAATCCATAAACCCATTTGGACCATCAGGCCGGAGTGCCATCTGAGCCGAAGCCGAAGCTCATTCATTCATATTCTTGACCGCTTATTCCTTTTCAGGGTCACTGAGAACCGGTGCCTAGTCGGCAGCATAGCGCGCAAGGCAGGAATAACCCTAGACAGGGTGCCAATCCATTGTAGGGCACACACACTCTCACACACACACACACACACACACACTAGGGCCACTTTAGAGACACCAATCAACCTAACGTGCATGTCTTTGTATTGTGGGAGGAAACCGGAGTACCCAGAGTAAACCCACGCAGACACGGGGAGGACATGCAGACTCCACACAGAAAGGAC
>JAOTRJ010000020.1:14900986-14912347 GCA_028564905.1 Leptodoras praelongus
AGGCTGGTCCAATTTAGCCATGAAACCTCCTACACTAAAATGACAGGTGTTTCAGTTTCATTGTCTAACCCCTGTATGTATTTATGTATGCCTAACTCAGCTAGCCAAATGCTAGCTAGCTAGCTACAAATCTCCTATAGCTAAAGTTTGCTGATCTGTGTAGAATCTGGGAGGAGCAGCTGTGTGTGCATGGTGTGGATGGGAGGCAGGGTCATAAACATAATATAATGTTTTTGTAGCTCACCGTTTAACTGACACAGCTCAAATTTTAGAGCCTGAAACACGAGCTACATACGCACTCAATACATCACTCCAAAACAGAATTTCTTTGCTTCTACTTTCCCTTAGGAAAACTTCAGACAAGCTCAAAAAGCTTTTAGCATTTCTACTTCAAAATGGACATAGTCATATCCGCATATAAAAGCAGCACACACCCTCGTCCTTTCTCTTCTAGTCCACATTTTTGTGAAAACTGGGAAAATTAAATGTGTTTAATCCATCCGAAGGCAGTGCGCCCACATATTTTGGCAGATAACTGATAATGGGATCATTCTGCACACATGGTGTCCATTAAAAGTCTGATTCTGCACAGACTGAACCTTTACCTCAGTCACAAAATATAAAAAGCAATTGTTCACGCAAAACTCATTACCGAAATCCGTCACACTGTACCTTAAAGTTGATCGCTCTGTGTGAAGTTTGCTCGTTTAGTTTGCACTGGAGTGTTCAGGCTGATGTAGTTAACCACTTTACATTAACAGTACATTAGTCTCATAGCTTCAGTACAAAACCCTTGACCGAATGATTATTGTTTGGGTGAAGGGAAAATGCATATGCATATTTTTAATGATTTCTATCTATAGTACGATCTATAGTACTGTGTTTAAGGGCACGTTGATAAATTGGTGCATCAATAATGAAGATAAGTGTTCATCTGCTGTTCTTAAAAGTTCCTCATAAATAAATCTGACATCTGCTGAAAAGCATGTTAGTGTTTAATGACAGACAATGAAAGTCTCAGTGCCTTATGGTTATGTTTAGTGGAGATTCTCTTGATTAATTACTTTTTGAACTTCCTGCATCACTCCCGCATGAAAATCCTGTTCCCCTGAGAGAAATGAAAAGGATGCTTGCCTCAGATCAAACAATGATCTTGATTCCAGACAACAGATTTATGACCTGGCTTCCTGTCTGCTTTATTATCTACAAACCCAATTCCAATGAAGTTGTGTAAAACATAAATAAAAGCAGAATACGACGATTTGCAAATCCTTTTCAACCCATATTCAATTGAATACACTACAAAGACAAGATATTTAATGTTCAAACAGATAAACTTTATTGGTTTTTTTTTTTGCAAATTCTTTGCATTTTGAATTTGATGCCTGCAACATGTTCCAAACAGTTGGGACAGGGGCATGTTTACCACTCTGTTACATCACCTTTCCTTTTAACAACACTCAATAAGTGTTTGGGAACTGAGGACACTAATTGTTGCTTTGTAGGTGGAATTCTTTCCCATTCTTGCTTTCCCATTTACAACTTCGGTTGCTCAACAGTCCAGGGTCTCCGCTGTTGTATTTTGTGCTTCATAATGCGCCACACATTTTCAGTGGGAGACAGGTCTGGACTGCAGGCAGGCCAGTCTAGTATCCGCACTCTTTTACTACGAAGCCACACTGTTGTAACACGTGCAGAATGTGGCTTGGCATTGTCTTGCTGAAATAAGTAGGGACATCCCTGAAAAACACATTGCTTGGATGGCAGCATATGTTGCTCCAAAACCTGTATGTACCTTTCAGCATTAATGGTTCCTTCACAGATGTGCAAGTTACCCATGCCATGGGCACTAAAACACCCCCCATACCATCAGAGATGCTGACTTTTGAACTTAGTGCTGATAACAATCCAGACAGTCCTTTTCCTCTTTGGCCCGGAGGACACAACTCCGATCACAACATGATTTCCAAAAACAATTTGAAATGTGAACTCGGCAGACCACAGGACACTTGCATCAGTCCATCTCAGATGAGCTTGGGCCCAGAGAAGATATAGGCTGATACAGTGATTTACTTTGCATGGTAGATTTTAACTTGTACTTGTATATGGAGCAACGAACTGTGTTTATTATCAATGGTTTTCTGAAATGTTCCTGAGCCCATGTGGTAATATCTGTTACAGAATTATGTGGGTTTTTAATGCAGTGTCGCCTAAGGGATTGAAGGTCACGGGCATTCAATGTTGGTTTTCAGCCTTGCCACTTATTTGCAGAGATTTCTTCAGATTCTCTGAATCTTTTGATGATATCAATATCTTGTCTTTGTAGTGTATTCAGTTGAATATGGGTTGAAAAGGATTTGCAAATCATCATATTCTGTTTTTATTTATGTTTTACACAATGTCCCAACTTCATTGGAATTGTGGTTGTACATATTTTGTGCTCTGTGTATATCATATACACTCCATTTCTTCTCTCAGTACCTTCCATTGTTTTACACTTCAGAAAAGTGACACATTCCAACATGACATGTGATGGGACACATTCTTATATGACATCTGACATCACACATTGACATATGGCATGACAAATTTACGACATGACATCTGATGTGACATATTTACGACATGACATCTGATGTTACACATTCATGACATCTGACCTGATACATCTACGACATGACATCTGATTATGACATTTCACATAACACATTTAAAACATAACACATTTATCACAAAATGTTTATAACATGGCACATCACATCTGGCATGACCCATGACATCCGATATGACTTCGCTAGCTTGATATGTTAATGACAGGGCACATTCATGAAGTGACACTTTTAATATTGCATCTAACATGACAAATTTATGTCATGACATCTGAAATGACACAAGGTTCCAGAAAGCTAATATTAGCACTTGGCTGGTGTCTACATTAGCACGGTAATCTTTTTTCATTTGAACAGGCAGTGTGTGACATGTCACAAGCATGAGGTCAGGAAATTAATCTAAAAGCAGAACAAGACATGACTCACTCCATCTCCCTCTTGCATGAAGTCCTTCCTGCAAATATGTGCCATGATTCCTGTAGCAAGTGCGTCTCCCATCACATTCACCATGGTGCGAAACCGGTCCCTATTACCACAGGGCAAAGGGCAAATGTCAGATGCTGAATATGACACAAAAGAATATGTCACAGCTGTAATGAACATCCCAGAGTTTCACTGGTGCCTGGTGTGTGTGTTTGTGTATAAACTGTTAGTAACAAACCAAATACAAAGTACTTGAATAACGTTTGCAGACCTGAATGTGAAATTAAGTATGGAAAAAAATTAAATAAGAGAGTAAATAAAAGATTTTTGGAATATCAAATAAAATGGACATTCCTGATTTTGAATCATTTGCAGGGAGTTTCCTGTGTTGGCGTCTTTAACTATCCTGTCTTAAGTTGTACTGTGTTATGGTATTAAGCTGTCTGATGGAAAAGAGGTGCACATGTAGTCTCTAGACAGGGATAGGGAGAATGAGAGTGGTGTAGTTTCTGTAAGGGAAAGTCTGGAGGCATTAGGCAGAGTTAGCAATCCGGCATAAGAGCCCTCATGGCAGGGCAAATGGGTGATGACTCAGCAGCATAATTGTAGAGCCAAAGCTAACGCTCCACTTCACATGTCCAACAGGTTTGCTCTACTCAGAAAAGCATCTAATGAGAAACCTGAAAGAGCTCTGATTACCTTGTTCTTCTGGCATGTGAAATTAGCTAGCTTTCACATCAGCTACTGCACATACTTTTATTAATAATCTCCCAGAATTATCAAGTATGAATGCTTAGAGTCAATGTTTTGCTACAGTCTGGATATTATAGATTATCTTAAAAGAAAAGTAGTTACAGAGAAAAAATGAGCACCCTGGTATGACAATCACACGTGACTTAAAATGGACTGTTCACAAATTAGCATATAAATATAAATGACATCAAAGAAAATTGGTACTATTTCAAACAGCGTGGAAGGAGACCAACATAGATCAACATATCTCTCCACTCTAATAGAAGTATAGATTCTTATTTAATACTGTGACACACCTGTGATCACAGGGGAGGGGTCACACAAAGAAGCCATTGTCCACACTCTTTTGCTCTTTCACAAAGGTCACTTTATTCAAATAGCACCTCAATAACAGCAGAAGCAAAGAAAGACCACACACACATGCACCAAGGGAAAGTAACACTACACACCACACCTCACTTCACACTCATGATAAGCACTAAGAGTCTCGCCTCTACCCCCAAATCCCCCAAATCAGCCAGCACTGGTGGCAGACACCAAAACACTGTAGCCAGTGTAACTAGGAATAAGACCAACACAGACGCATACACACCATCAATATGAAGTAGCGATGACTTTACAAATTTTTCAATGACAAAATTGAAAACACCAGGCAAAAAATAACTAAAAGCCTCATCTCCACATCAAAATTGTCAACTTGTGTACTAGATCACTTACCTACATGTTTCTTCAAATAGATAGTACCAGTACCAGAAACAATCAAATCTTTACTAATAATACTTCATTTATCTCTTAAAATTAGCAATTTTTTTTATTTTATTTAAAAACCTGACCTTGAACCATGTCAACTGTATAACTATAGGCCAATATCAAACCTCCCCTTCAACATCATAGAATAGGTTGTAGCACAGCAGTTAGGCTCGTACCTACATAGGAATAACATTCAGTTATCTATCAGTCAGGATTTAGGCCTCATCACAGATCAGAGACAACTTTGGTTAAAGTGGTATATGACTTAAATGACTACTGACCTCTGATTAGAATTGTGTGTCCTTGCGTGTGTTACCTGACCTTAGTGCAGCTTTTGGCACCATTAATCATACTATTCTCCTTCATAGATTAGAAAATTCTGTTGGAGTTAAGGGAATGGCCCTCTCCTGGTTCAGGTCCTATTTGACTGACTGTTATCAGTTTATAGATGTTAATGGTGAGTACTCCAAGTATACTAAGGTAAAGTTTGATGTTCCACAAGGTTCTGCTTTAGGGCCATTGCTTTTTTCTGTATATATGGTATCAGTTTCCACTGGTATACTGATGACACACATGACAGGAATGTATAAAGGACATTAGACACTGGATGCTGAATAATTTTCTTCTACTTAATTTTGATAAGGCTTTGTGATTACATAGTAACTCTGGCATTTCAGTTATATCATGTGCAGCTCAAAAAGACCGTTATGCAATTGTTGACTCCAGTCTTTCATTTGAAGCTTGTGTAGATGATATTACTAGGATTGCCTTCTTTCATCTAAAATAAGAATGTCATAGCATGATACAGAAGTATTAGTTCTTTTTTTTTTGTTATATCTAGGTTAGATTATTGTAATGCCGTGCTGTCTGGATGTTCCAGTAAGTGCTTAAACAAGCTCCAGCTAGTTCAGATATGACCGTATCACCCCTATCTTATATATACATTGCACTCTCTCTCAATCAAATCAAAAAAGGATTTTAAAAAGAGGATTTTACTCACAAAGCCCAGTCCACAGCAATGATAAGTGTGATGTCATCAGTTGGCAGGCCAACAGAAGTCAGCACTATTACCATGGTAACCAGGCCAGCCTGCGGGATGCCCGCCGCACCAATACTCGCAGCTGTGGCTGTGATGCTGTGAAGCAAGTGAGGAAAAATTTTAATCAAACAAAAACATGAAACAAAAATATATTGAATCAATACATCACTGTTATATATCAGTTGAAATCTCTCAAACAAAGATCTACATTAACTGTCCTGTTGTAAATGTGATAAATGCCTCACAATTTACCAGGTCGAGAGTTTAATAATAATAAAGCCTTTTGAAAACTAAAATAATTGTATTGTGGTCACAATGTGGGCAGGGCTACTGTACATTGTATACGACTGTTGAAGATAAATGTCATAATACACATTTCTGAGTATAAATTGCAGCTGACTTGGGATTAAATTTAGTTGAAAACCCTAAGAATGATAAAATGTTATATGTTTACAGATGTTTTTGGTTCACCTGTTGTGTTTTGTAGACATTATTCTTTTTGTTGTAAGAAGCAAGAATGTAAAAAAAGCACTTTCAGAAAAATCACTGATCACTGATTTTAAACACTATCCAAACTATTTTCTATCAAATGTTTAGGCAAGGATGTTACACAGGAAGTCGAGGTCAGAAATTTTAAAACAGCAACCTTTATTTTAATGCTCCTCTGCAACCTTGAACATAACTGCACATAACTGCCTTCATAGCATGCAAATCCTAGACTTAAGTCAAGGGCAGATTATGAGTAGGCTTATGCATAGGCACACATTTTATGACTTGCTTTTTATGACTATGCACATGGGAAGAGAATAATTACTTTATTCATTATTTCTGACTGTTCTGAAGGTATTTAAATGTTTTCTGTAACAGCAGATCTGCAGGTTGTGCAGGTTTATATAAAAGCACTGGTTCTAATATGCTGTGGTAATGGATCAGAGACACTGAGTATTTATGGAAGCAGTCTAGTGACAGTGTTCAAACCACACTTTTTACCTGATGGTGATGATCTGACCGAAATCCAGCTCGTAGTTGTTGACTTGAGCGATAAATATGGCTGCCACAGCCTCATACAATGCCGTGCCGTCCATGTTTATGGTGGCGCCAACAGGCAACACAAAGCGGATTATGCGTCGGTCGATGTGGTTGTTCTCCAGCAGGCACTTGAATGTGATGGGCAGTGTGGCGGAGCTGGAACACACACACACACACACACACACACAGACATGAAAATAAATACAAATAAATATAACATAGTTTATTCATTCAACTACTGCTAATTAATAATGTATTAACTAGTACATTGTAAAGTAAAAATTATTCATTCAGCCATAATATATAAAAACATAAAACTATAATAAAAAAAAAACAAATAAACAAAGAAATAAATATATGTACTTAACTTATTAGTTTGATTAGTTAGTATTTATTACTAATAATAAATAGAAATAGAAAATACTTTGGATTCACTACTGCTAATAATTTCTTTTTCCTTTCTTTCTTTCTTTCTTAAACATAAAATAAACAAAAACAAAATTAAATATACATTAATAATAAACATAATGAATGAATTACTAATAATTAATTTGGCATAAGTTACTATTTATACAATAGTTAGTTCTGAGGGAGTAATCTGACTGGAGAAAAGGTGTTCTGTGAGTGTTGATATTAGCATATAACAAGACTGGGATGCATCACTCTACTTTACAGGTGTGCTCTATTAACCATTAATAGGGTACAAAACGTCCTCAGGCAGCAGAGAATGTTCAAATCTGAAGGCGCATAACACAAACATCGTCCTGTCATTGATCTCAGTGATGCATGAATGAACCTCACCCCCATGTAACTCTACCAAATGTTTTTAAAATAAACCTACGAACTTACCTGGACACTACACAAGCAATCACCAAGGTTTTTATGGCACTGGATACATGCCCTTTTTCAACTGCTGAAAACAACAGATTCAACCATTTGCTCAGTGTTCTAAAATCCAAGCGCCGAGCTGACCACGTTTCACTCAAAAATGTCATGCCTAAACTAAAATAAGCTTTAAAATGACTTAGGCAACACACATTTCATTGTTTTAACTATATATGGGTGGCGAACTTCATCGCAATCACAGCAAAATACATTACCAACAGCTGGAAAATTGCAAGCCCCATTTTCCAGACACACACTGTCTACAAAATTCACACTGTCAAGTAACTATTTGTCAGAAACACCACAGACAGCTGTACTGGAGTGGAAAATTGACAGACCAACTGCCATCATTCCTGTGACAGCAAACAACCAAAAGAACATTATGAATGCAGTTGAATTGCCCAGATTTGCACCACACATTGATGCTTTGCACATACAATTAACCTGACATCACAGAAGGGGGTTATCCAGCTGTCCTGGCTTTTAGGCGGAGTGAGAAAAGTGGTTACGAGATGGAACTCGTGCTATGATGTGCTTGACAGCAGCCGTGAACAGCAGGCTGCTGTTTTTTCAGCACTCACAGAATCATTAAGAGGAACAGTAACAGGGCAGGCCTGACACATAAGTGAACTACAAAAGAGCTTGAAATATTTGTTTGTTTGTTTATTTATTTATTGTGATACATTATGTAGCAGATAATGTACATTGAGCCAGTCATTGTTGCGAAATATACCCTGACTGGATGCTGCAGGAATACAGATACTAAGGTACTACAGGTGCAACAGTAATATAGCTAGTTCAGTACTAAAGATAATAAAGGCAGTGCAGAAGTACAAATACTATAGTACAACAGATACAACAGTACTACAGATACTACAGTGCTGCTGATATTTCAGACACTACAGCACTAAATACTACAGACACTACAGTATTACAGATACTATAGTACTACAGTGATTACTGTACAACAGACACAATGGTACTACAGATACTACTTTACTAAATATACTACAGGTGTTACAGATAATACAATACTACAAACACTACAGATACTACATTATGGCAGATACCACCATTCTACAGGTACTGCAGATAATACAGTACTATTACAGACACTACAAATACTACAGACATTGCAGTACTACTGACACTACAGTACTACAGTTACGACAGAGGGGCTTATGCTTTGTAGTTTCCCAGTAACATGACAAGCTGCATTTCTTTTGTCTCTTTAACTTAAAGAGAGAGAAAAAAGAGAGGCTGGTGAGGAAACGACTGTTTATAGCTGCTATAATGTAAGTTACAACCAGAACTAACTGGTTTCACAGTGTTAAAAAATGTAAAAAATGTTTGTGTGTGTGTGTGTGTGTGTGTGTGTCTGTGTGTGTTTTGGTACCTGGATGAGGTGGCCAGTGAGATGAGCAGAGCCTGTAGGATGCCCCGGATGTAAACGATGGGACTTTTCTTGGTGATGAAGAAGTACATGCTGGGCAGGATGAAGAGCCCATGCAGGATCAGACCCATCACCACTGTAATGGCATAAAATCCCAGTTTCTTACCCATATCCGATGGATCACTCATCTCCAGGATTTTTCCAGCCACCAGGAACACGATCCCAAATGGAAAGTACCTGGGAATACACAGAAAGTAAGTTTGGACTAACATTGTCTCCAAAGCTGAAGGATGAGCTGTAAGGAGATATTTTCCAGACTTACCAAATAACAATGGCTACAATTTTGAGCACAGCCTCATTAAGACTTTGGCAGAAGTTAACAAGTGCACTGCCATTAGGACCCATCCTGCCCAACATAATGCCTGCACACAAAATACATACATGTTAAATTCAACACTCTGACATGCCTGATGGATTTGGTTCACACTTTTAACTTTGAGTTGATATAGTTAAGTAATATATAGCCTGATATATCTGAAGGGGTACATAAGCAGGCACCTTTCATAGGACACACTGAGTATAAAATGAGTATCTTTCACAGTATCTTCTTCATCTTCTTGTCCGCTTATTCCTTTTCAGGGTCACGGGGAGCCGGTGCCCACATAGGGAGCAAGGCAGGAACAACCCTAGTCAGGGCGCCAATCCATCGTAGGGCACACTCGCGCACACACTCGGGCCACTTTAGAGAGTCCAATAAACCTAACGTGCATGTCTTTGGACTGTGGGAGGAAACCGGAGAACTCGGGGAAAACCCATGCGGACACGGGGAGGACATGCAGACTCCACACAGAAAGGACCCAGACCGCCCCACCCAGGGATCGAACCCGGGACCTTCTTGCTGTGAGGTGACAGTGCTACCCACCGAGCCACCGCTTTCACAGTATCTTTCACAGTAAAACAGGATATAAACTACCAGGTTACAAACAGTGTACATTTTAGCGCAATATCAGGATACACACTCAATTTGGGTATATTTCTAGGTACTTTTACTGATACCTTTAAGGGAACACACAAACAGAGTACCATAAACAGGGTACCTTTCTAGGTACAAACTGTCACCGAAATGGTTTCTACTGTGGACATAAAAAATTTACCCATATACTACCCTTAGCTGACAGCAAAGGAGGACCATAATTACATTATTACACTACAGTTATTTCTTCAGTGTGCTGTCTAATGTACATGTGCATTTCTGGAGTGCTGCAGTGTGTTTATCATGTTTGTGTGTGTTTTCTTGCCCATAGTAGCAGAGAAGATGACAATGCCCAGCACGTTCATGCCATCGCTCGTTCCAGGCTGAGTGTGTATCACCAAATCAGGCGGAGGTGTCAAGTCCAGCTGGAAGTTTCGGACATCGCTGCCATTTTCACTATTACTGTTGTCATCTTGGAGATTGTAGATGAGTGTGCGATGTGTCACACTCAAGCTCTCTGTGGTCCTCAATGTCTTCATGACAGGTACGCTGTTAGTGCGATACTGAGACACACAAGAAAGACAATCTGAAATTTACAGCTTTTATCATTTTCTTTTAATAATACACTGTCCTAAATGGTTAGATTAATGCCAAGAAACTGCTCCCACTGCCACAAAAACAGCTAAGGTCAATAAACTGAGCAAACACTACCCAAACACCATCCTGCCATCAGTGAAAGCCCAAAACATGACCCAGTTAAGTGTAACTCACCAAAATGCTGGCTTTAATAATACACACTTAGTGAAACTAAACCGTGAAATGATCTTACCTGCTGAAATGTGGCTTGAACCAAATTGGCAGGAAACATGTTCCTGTTTAAAAATAAATAAATAATTATTGTCATTATATATCAGAGTTGCTATTCAAAATACACACCAAACAGCCTTGATATTTAGAATAGCCATGAGAAATGAACTGCTGACTGTCCGTATTATAATGATGTGTGTTTGTTTCTATTCATCCTCAAACTCAATGCTCAAACCTGATGCTCTCATACACTCTCTCTATACTGTTTCAGGTAGGAATGAGGCTGAAAAGAAATGCAGACAAAAGCTGTATGCAGTACACAATTCCAAAACATTAGTCAAATGAAGGGTCAGGGACAGGCATGTGAATCACAGCAGTAGCCACAGTTTCATGGTCAGAATATCCAAACAGCAAACACTAAATGATAAGGCTTTGTAATGCTAAAAAATGACATGCCAGATGTGTAACATGCCAGGCAAATCTGAGTGTGTGTGTGTGTCTTGGGAGTCCACAAGTTCTGTCTTAGTTTCCATCACAAACTGAATTAGAAATAAACAGATAAACAAGAGGGGCGGCACGGTGGCGCAGTGGATAGCGCTGTCGCCTCACAGCAATAAGGACCTGGGTTCGATCCCTGGGTGGGGTGACCTGGGAAATTTCTGTGTGGAGTTTGCATGTTCTCCCCGTGTTCGCGTGGGTT
>JAOTRJ010000020.1:14946140-14956473 GCA_028564905.1 Leptodoras praelongus
CCTTTGTCCTGAAGATGAGAGAAAACTTACACAGGACACTGTTCTGACACTGGTGGCTCCTTCCATTAATGTTAAATCAACGTCTCCAACAATTTAATGGACACACATTTATTTTCAGTTTTAAACTGTCTGCATACATGTCCCTGTGACCGAACTGTTACTATAGAAACGATAACATGTTAGAACTAATGCATTAATATAAACCTGTGATTTGCAGCTATTGTCAGAGCTACTGTTATAGAAAATTAATCAACAGCCCTGTGGTGTAATAGATTTCTTTCTGTTTCTGTGACAGGGAACTGAGATTGCTTGCAATTTAATGGCCATAATGCTGAATAAGGAGCACTGGAAACACCCTGACACGTTTAACCCTGAGAACTTCCTGGATGAGAATGGCCACTTCTGCAAAAATGAGTGTTTCCTGCCTTTTTCCATGGGTACGGCACATTTGTTGTAGTAAATTGTGTGGATTTTAACATCAGGAATGATGAAAATGGGAAGCAGATGCTATGATAAACTAATAATGGTAGCCAAGGGCATAGGAGTGAGTTTGACACTGGGGGACACATTTGCTACTATGAATTAAAGGCCACCTAATCCCCTAAAATATAAGTTGATATAAATTGACTCCAGTGTAGCTAAGGTAGTAAAATACTGTATGTGCTGTATGTATGAACTGGGTAGGTGATCAGATATGGTAATTTTGAGGTCTTCATGTAAGTCCTCACCTCACGTCTTTTGTCTGTCACTCCCCTGTTTGTACCATTATTCTAATAAGGCAATATATGATATTTCAAATAATGTAATACTGGGCTTGGTCAATCAATCAATCAATCAATTAAAAAAAATCCAAAAATCTAAAATCTAATATTTATTTATTTGATTATTTAAAGTGGCTAATTTAAGGTTATGCTGAAATGAGATGACAAAATACTTTACGTTAAGATTAACAGTGAGAGAAACAAGACTAACATAACTGTTACACAGTGAGGCTGCGTCCAAAACAACACACTTGTTACGCACGTTATGCACTACACTGCTGAAAGCACTTCTAATGGTGGAAGATGAGGCAGTGTGCAGTTTGGGATGTGGTCAGAGACTAATGTTACTTGGTGTTTCAGACTGCTTTCTGACAACTTGACCACAGTTAATGTTACCTTTACCTAGGTTGTTGTACAATGAATTTATGATGGATGCGTACTTTCTAATAATAAAGTGTTTGTGTGTGTGTGTGTGTGTGTCTGCAGGTCCGAGGGTGTGTCTTGGTGAGTCCCTTGCGAGGACAGAGCTCTTCATCTTCTTCACGTCTCTCCTACAGAGAATGCGGTTCTCCTGGCCACATGATGCCCCGCCCATTGATATGGATGGCATTATGGGTGTGGTCAGGATGCCCCCCTCCTTCCATATGATTTGCCATAGTAGGGAGCATTCGGTGCCGAGTTCCCCTGTAACACTCTGATGCTCCTCGCTATATCAGAATCAAATCTGAAACAGAGCAATAACTTTTATATCTTTATTAATATTCGTAATTTGAAAGAAATTTTACTGACATAAGTGACAAAATGCATTATATAATATACTTATATGCATACTGTACATTTTTGTCTGAATATTTTTGCTGCTGCTTTACTTTTTACTCTTTTACACATTCTTTTTGAGATTTTTCATCAGATTTCTTCCTTTCAAGGTTTTGTCCTCTGTCATTTCAGGGAGTTTTTCATCACCACTATCGTCTTTGGCTTGTTTATTACAGATGTAAATTTACATTGAATTTCTATAAAGCTGCTTTGTGGTGATGTCTTTTTACCAATGAAATTGAAATAAATTGGTTGTAGGACACACAAATCCATGACACACAAATCCATTTTTATTACTTTTAAAATACAACTATTCCTAACTGTCCATTTTGACCAAAAGTAATTTTTGACACCAGTGTGCATTTCATTAAAACGTAAATCTTAAAAAAACCCCACTGTATATAGAAGAAGCTACATCATTCTACATTAGTATTTATATTTGTATTTAATATTCAAAAACAGATAAATACAGATTAAATAAAAACAGATTTCTGACCATATTAGTATTTATATTTGTATTTAATATTTAAAAACAGATAAATACATATTAAATAAATATAGATTTCTGACCATGTTCTTAGGTAAATATTCATACCCGACGTTCCTTTAGCAGAATATTAAAATGTATATATATTTTACCTTTTGCCCTCTGCTACATTAAAATCTGATATAGTGAACAATTCCTGTCTTCAGCTCTCAAATCTACAGTACATTTTTCCCCTTTATCCAAATACAAGAAAAGATTCAACATCCAAATCTAAACTTTGAGGAGTTCATGTAGAAAAGCAGTGAGGTTATGTTATAATCAGTACTGAAAAAGGATTCATATACCAAAAGATTTTCACTTTCTAAAATAATGAATGTGAGCTAGTGGAGATACACATCATCTCATTTACATCAAAAATATCAGGATTAGCAGTTAATCTATTCACATAAGTTTAAGTCTTGTTAAACATGTTTCTCAGAACTTCCACAACATTTGGTGTAATTAAGCTGATAATCAGATAAAAGGTTTGAGACATTGTTTTGTTAACAAATAAAAAATTTTACTGTTTGTAATTTGCTCTAGTACAAGAGGAATAAAACACTTGGAGATGTGTTGTTATAGCAGCACATATAGATTATTATAAAATAATCCATTTTCACAGGATAACAGCAGCTCTGCCTCATCATACCACCCTGTCATTGATTATTTTCCAGTAACAGCATGGCACTGAGTGTTTTATTACTTACATAATAAAATTAGAATTATTAGAATATAGCACTCACAGTAAGGACATGATGTAAAATCTTTGCCATAAAAAGGGGTTAAATCTTTCATTATCAATTTTTGGGAGCAGGAAAAAGGTGTGTTTGAACACCAAACCCTTTCAGACACACGACCGCTGGCATGGAGAGGAGCAGGTGCCGGACAGATGGATGATCCTTCAGTAGTTCGGAGTCTAAGAGAAGAGGACAGGATTTGCGAGCTTCGTTCAGACTGATTCCATTTGGCTGCTGCTGCAAAAGTTCTCTCAGGGACTTAATTAGCTGCTGCAGTCTCGGTTTCGGAGATGGACCTACAGGAGGATCCAGAGTTAGATACATTAGGCATGATTCCTCCATTATTCTGATTCATTAGAAGTGATTGTGCATTCTAAATCATTAGGAGTGATTCTAGTATTAATTTCAATTAATTAAGATTAAGATTAACATTAAGGGTTAATCATTCATTGTGCTTCATTAGCTTTTTTTTTTTAACTCATTTGAAATCATCAGAATAATTATTGCATTCTTTCTGATTCATTAGAAATGACTGGAGGGATTTATTTACTCTGAAATGTTATTCTTTCATTCAGTCTGATTATAAAGAGGTAAACACCACACTAAGAGTTAAACACTAAGCTAAGAATTAAAGAGTTAAAATACTCAAATAAGGGTTAAACAAGCTAATTATTACTACTAAGAGATAGATATTGAAGTAAGAATTAAACACCATACTAACTGCTAAACACTAAACTAAGAGTTAGATATTAAAGTAAGAATCAAACACCACACTAAGTGCTAAACACTAAACTAAGAGTTAGATATAAAAGTAAAAATCAAACACCATACTAAGAGCTAAACACTAATAGTTAAACACTAAAATAATAATTAAACACTAGAGTTAAACACTAAACTCAGAGTTGAGTTCAATGTTAAATCAAATGTAAAACACTGTGTTAAAAACATTAAGCTAAGAGTTCAAACATGAAACTAAAAATTAATCCCCACACTAAGTGTTAAACACTAAATGTACATAGGCTATGTTTGATTTAATGAGAGGTACAGAATATAAAATAACTGTAGGCTGTTTTATCAGGTCTAGTAGGTAATGTAGCAGTTAATTAAGAGAATAAGAGTTTAAAATCCTTATAAAAATCAATCTTTACTTACTCTTATTAAAGCCTGCGGGTAAATTGGCGGCAGCAGCATCTTTATAAGATCTGTCCTGAACCCTTTTAATGCCTCTGCTTTTTTCTCTGCTCATTATACCTGACAAACACAAATAACTCAGTTACAGAGATGATATGTCATGATAAGTTCATCATATAAAATCCACAGCAGAGCTCTGAAACACTCTCGCCTCAAGGCCATTACTTCCTATATCTTAATTTTCTCCCCTTAATCCCTTCAAATTTCAATTTCACTTCCACTTCTGCTCCTTCGGGGGACTCCATTGTTCTGCTGGGGGACTTCAACAGTCACGTGGGCAAGGACAGTGAGACCTGGAATGGTGCGATTGGGAGGAATTGCCTCTCTGATCTGAACCTGAGGTGTGCCCAGTTATTGGATTTTTGTGCTTGTCACAGTCTTTCAATAACCAACACCATGTTCAATCACAAGGGTGTCCATAAATGTACATGGCACCAGGACACCCTAGGCCACAATTCAATGATTGACTTTGTAATCATATCATTGGACTTGCAGCTAAGTGTCTTGGACACTCATGTGAAGAGAGGAGCAGAAATGTCAACTGATAACCACCTGGTGGTAAGTTGGATCAGATGGTGGGTGATGATGCCAGACAGACTTGGCAAGCCCAAACATGTAGTGAGGGCTTGTTGCTGGGAATGTTTGGCAGAAGACCTGCCAGAAAGATCTTCAACACCCACCTCCAGTAGAGCTTTGACTGCATCTCGGGGAATGCTGGGGACATTCAGTCTGAATGGGCTATATTCTGGGCCTCCATTAGTCAAAGCGGCTGATCGGAGCTGTGGCTGCAAGGATGTCAGTGCCTGTCAGGGCAGCAACCCTCATAACCGGTGGTGGACACCATTGGTGAGGGAGGCTTTCAAGCTGAAGAAAGAGTATTATCAGAGATCCGACCTGAGTTCCTTAAGGCTCTGGATGTAGTGGAGCTGTCTTGGCTGACAAGTCTCTGCAACGTCACATGGACATCGGGAACAGTGCCCCTGAAATGGCAAATAGGGGTGGTGGTTCCCCTTCTTAAGAAAGGGGACCGGAGGAGTTCCAATTGGGGGATCACACTCCTCAGCCTCCCTGGTACGGTGTATACAGGGGTACTGGAGAAGAGAGGACTGGACCAGCTCTTTAACCTTTCCAGGATCCTAGAGGGTGTATGGGAGTTTGCTCAACCAGTCCAAATGTGTTTTGTGGATTTAGAGAAGGCATTTGACTGTGTCCCTCGGGGTGTCCTGTGGGGTGTGATCCGGGAGTATGGGGTACTGGGCTCATTGTTACAGGCTATCCAGTCCCTATACAAACAGTGCAGGAGCTTGGTCTGCATTGCAGGCCATAAGTCAGACTGGTTTCCAGTTAGTTTGGGGTTGGACTCCATCAGGGTTGCCCTTTGTCACCAATTCTGTTCATAGTTTTTATGGACAGAATTTCTCTGTGTAGCCAAATGAAGGAAGGTGTCCGGTATAGTGGCCTCAGGATCCCATGTCTGCTTTTGGAAGAGGTGGTCCATTTGGCTTCATCAAGCCAGGACCTTCAGCTCACTTTGGACCCATTTGCAGCTGAGTATGAAGCAGCTGGGATGCGAATCAGCACCTCCAAATCTGAGATCATGGTACTCAGTTGGGAAAGGGTGGAGTGCCCTCTCTGGGTTGGGAGTGTGCTCCTGCCTCAAGTGGAGGATTTTAAGTATCTCCGGCCTTGTTCATGAGTCAGGGAAAGGGGAGCGGGAGGTTGACCGATGGATCAGTGCAGTGTCTGCAGTGATGTGGGCTCTGTGTTGGTCTGTTCTGGTGAAGAGAGAGCTGAGCCATAAGGCAAGGCTCTCGATCTACTGGGCAATCTAAATTCCAACCCTCACCTATGGTCACGAGTCTTGGGTAGTGACTGAAAGAATGAGATCGAGAATAGAAGCGGCTGAAATGAGCTTCCTCTCCAGGGTGGCTGGACTCTCACTTAGAGACAGGGTGAGGAGTTCAGATATCTGGGAGATACTCGGAGTAGAGCCAGGACCCCTCCACATCAAGAGGAGCCAGCTGACCCACAAAAACAGGAATTCAAAATATTAGAATACTGTGGAGAAATCTGCCCAAATTTTGCAGGGCATGAATGTTTTAAACTGAGTGTAACACTAATCATCTACTAAACTGAAAGCATGGGTAAGCCACAAAAGTTCATAGCTAAGGAGGCTGGCTGTTCACAGAGTGCTGCAGCTGCAGAGTACTATGATTTGAAAGTGAGTGTGCAGCAATGGTCAGAAGGGGAGAGAGTTTGGGTACGAGATACAACTAGGACAGTATGAAAGTGCCCAAAGTTTCAGAAGAAGTATAAGGGCCCCTTTGTGATCCAACAAAAGATCTCCGATGCTCTTTACCATATTAAAGGAGAGGGACGCTCTAGTTTTGTTGTGCATCACAATAGACTGAAACCTTGCTTTGATGTAGGTATGCTGGGAACCGACTCTGTTAAAGAAGATCGCCGAGCTTGTCATCCAGACCCTCCACATCCGAGCTGCCGAGATCGTCGTCCAGACCCTCTGCATCCGAGCTGCCGAGATCATCGTCCAGATCCTCAGCATTCCGAGCTGCCGAGATCGTCGTCCAGATCCTCTGCATCCGAGCTGCTGAGATTGTCGTCCAGATCCTCCGCATCCGGGCTGCCAAGATTGTTGTCCAGACCCTCCGCATCCGAGCTGCCGAGATCGTCGTCCAGATAATCCACATCCGAGCTGCCAAGAACATCGTCCAGATCCGTCGTACCAGAGCTGCCGAGATCGTCGTCCAGACCCTCCGCATCCGAGCTGCCGAGATCGTCGTCCAGATAATCCGCATCCGAGCTGCCGAGAACATCATCCAGATCCGTTTTACCAGAGCTGCCGAGAATGTCGTCCAGATCCGTCGTACCAGAGCTGCCGAGATCGTCATCCAGATCCCCCGCATCCGAGCTGCCGAAATCGTCGTTCAGATCCTCCGCATCCGAGCTGCAGAGATTGTCGTCCAGATCCTCCGCATCCGAGCTCCCGAGATCGTCATCCAGATCCTCCGCATCCGAGCTGCTGAAATCGTCGTTCAGATCCTCCGCATCCGAGCTGCCGAGATCATCATCCAGATCCTCCGCACCCAAACTGCCGAGATTGTCGTCCAGATCCTCCGCATCTGAGCTGCCAAGATCATCCTCCAGATCCTCCGCATCTGAGCTGCCAAGATCGTCCTCCAGATCCGTCGTACCCGAGCTGCCGGGATCGTCGTCCAGATCCGTCGTACCCGAGCTGTGAGATTGTCGTCCCGATCCGTCGTACCCGATCTGCCGAGATCGTCGCGCAGATCCGTCATTGTCTAGGTCTTGAGTATATGGGCAGCAGCAAATTGAGGGGAGCCTTAGGGTTCCTGTAACATGGTGACTACAAGCACGGTGACATCACCCTTTGATGCAGGAGACTGTCCCTCTTAATGTGAACAGACGGTCACATTTGGAACTGTAGGAATGGACCAGATCCTATTAGGCCACCAAGGCAACAGCCGCCTCGAGAACAGCGGCCGGCACGTAACGCCCTCCACCAAGACGCTTTGAAGACTGTGTGTAATGTAATTTTGATTGGGCATGGGGACATGCCTCTTCAGAAAGGAGGAGGTAGTGTAGCGAACCGAGGAGGTGGAGATATGACTGAGCCCGTGCCTAAAATGATGGGCAATATAAAGGACACCTATAGGGTCCTTCAGAGGTTGAGAGGCAGGTGTCGGCCGGTGAGCAGTGTGGAAAGCACGTGCTGCTGAGCGAGACGCTGAGTTTGGCGTGTTCTGGGAGAACGGACTGAATCTCCTTTGCCTGTGCCGGCTTGGTATGGGAGAGGCGAGGAAGAAGTGGCTTTCAAAGGATTGTTGTGGACTGGAACTTAAGGACTGCCGTGAACTTGGACTCGAAGAATGGAAAACTAAGAAGTTGAAGCTCTTTGTGGGTTCCTATATTTTTGTATGTTGTATCAGTTTATTGAGTGACGGAGACGACAAAGGCGATGGATCCACATAACATACACAATCTCATATGTACTTTTTAAATTTATTATTATTATTATTATTGATATTATATTTTCTTATTTTCTTTACTTGAATGTTGGACTTCTCATTGTAATCTATTGTTATACTGTTACTCTGTCCCTGATAATTACTTATTTCTCTGGCAATTAATTAAAAAAATGCTTCCCATTGTGAAGGTGGGGCTCTGAGGTAAAATTGATTCAGCAAAAATTGAAAGATTGAATCACATAGCAGCAGCACAAAAGAACTTCCACTGTAATAATATATCCATGTGCCCTAACTTCCTACACACTGTGGAGTTCCCTTTAAATTAAAAAAAGAAAATACATCAATCATCTTTAATATTTAATTTATTTATTCATTTATCAAATAAAGTCAAGTGAATAATGTGGCAACATTCAACAGTTGTTTCTCTTAAAATAGACCAGTGATAAATGGCAACAACATTTTCGATGGCTCTACGATGCCTAGCTGCATGGACAATGCAAATGTCCATGAAAAAAGTGTGCGTTAAAACCAAGATTAATGCGTGATTAAAAATGTAATCACTTGATGGCTCTAATTTAAACCAATGTGTAAACAGGCTAGCATTGTGATTTGTGAATAACTCTTAAGTTAAAATAGTATTCCATGTTATCGTCTACCCCAGATTCTGAATAAAGTTGGCCCCATATCGATAATAGGCTACGAATCAAAATTGTATTGTATCACTTTTCCATGGTAATGTAAAATATCAAGTCACTGCCTTAAGAATTGAAATTGAAATCATGTGAAGCCTGATGATTACTCCCCTATTATTAGTGTGAAAATAAACTTAAAAATCATATTGTATCATTGAACCTGAACTAATGTATGGGTGAAGACTTATGCAATTATGATATTTACTTTTTGTGTACATCATTTCAAACTATATTGACAATATTGCTGGAGTTTGTGAGAAGAATGTTGTCTCATTCTTGTCTGATGTAGAGAGCCTGGTGAGAGAACAGCTGTTTTGTTTCATGGACATTAAAATGTAACTGTAAAGGGATAGCAAGTACAGTGGATCATTCTTAATAAAGGAGAAGTTGTAATCATTGTAAACCTTCTGGTGTAAGAGGCAAAGGAAGGACACTAGAGAAAGGGTAAAGAGTTTCCCTCCCAGGCTACATCAGACACCGTTCATCTCTGTCTCTAGGTCATGATGCAATAACACTGAAATGTGAGTGTGGGTGTAGTCTCTGGTCTTCAGTGGTTCTTCTAGAAATGCACAAAAGATCTTTGAGGCCTCTCTGGTAATTAATCATAATCAGGTATAGTCATAACATTCGGAGAGCCTGAGGCCATTCGGTCTTGAGTTTGGGGGCCTATACAGGAAGGGGCCTCTTGACAATCAAAGCATATGGTGGTGATTTTTGAACAAAGCAGAATTCATACATTTACTTTCTAAAGGACTTCGACCAGACAGAATGATGCCAAGAGTCCGTCTCTGACCTATATAAGGATTTTCTTCAAGCGGCAAACTTGAGAGCACAAATCTGGCCTCGGAGCTCTCCAGGCATTCGCGAGGCTTGAACGATACCTGTCTGATTCTGTTTCAATTTGATATTTGTATTAATAAATTCCTTTACAAAAAAGAAGATGGTATCAGCAGAGATTCTTTACCTCAACTACTTTGCATCATCTACAACAAAAGATACCACATAGGACAAGGCATGACATCATACACTTTTAACTGTACTGCAGTAACTCTGTGTAAGGGTTTGAATAAACAGATAGTTTAAACATTCTCTTGGAGGATCACTTCTTGAAGACATTTGGAAACTGACATCTTCCCCTCTTTTCTCATCTTCATAATGCTCTTTGGTCTTCATGTTACTTTATCTAACAGGGCACATCTGGCAAGAAACACTGGGGAGTTGCATGTTACAATACTTTTGATCAGAACATGTGACTGACAGATCAGCACTGCCCCCAGCTCCATTCACACCTGGCATTAACATGTGTCCTGTGTGATCTGATCACAAGTGGACAGTCAAGGTATTATGAACATGCGAGCACTTGTTCTTGTTCTTCAAGACACCTTTGTTCACACCTGTATTTAGTGCTGTCAGCTTACAGTCAGATCACCCAGGATATATGTTAACTATGGAATGCAGGCCGCCACACCCAGCTCATTTCAGCCCTGTTATGTATGTACAAAGGTAAAGAATTAAATGTGAGTGAGTGACATGTTGCGTCATTCCTGCACTGCTTTGTCTCTCTCCCCTCCCTTTCCTGTGTTTCCTGTATAAACAGAACTCT
>JAOTRJ010000020.1:15024669-15036518 GCA_028564905.1 Leptodoras praelongus
TGTGCTGTTGTTCCAGGTAGTCCCACAGAATTTCAAGAGGATTCCCTTCTGGGGATTTTGTAGGCCAGTCCAGCTTTGTGAATGCTCCTGAATGTTTATCATACAATCAGTCACATTTGCAGCCCTGTGAATGTGAGAAATGTCATCTTGGAATACAGGGATAGGAATGTTAGGAATGTACTTGGTAAGATGTTGAGCAAAAGGCAAAACCTGTTTGTCTAGCAGCTCAGTGTAGACATGTGGTTCAAATTTACTGTCACCTCAACCCATCCCTGTGTAATTAAAACACCCTCAGAACATCACAGAGCCTCCTCCAGCTTGACGCACACCTTGCATGCAGTCCTCATTGAAGGCTTCCTGAGGTCTGCGATGAACACAACACCTAGCATCATTCACATACAGGCAGAAATTAGATTTGCCTGACCAGATAACTCATTTCCAGTCACGTACAGTTCAATTTTTGTGTCTCTTTGCCCACTGTAACTGGGCAACTTTCTGAGCAGAAGTGAGCAAAAGCGTCTTGCATGCCACTGTGGCCAACCAAATGTTTGGAGCATTCTTTCAGAAAATGGTTGTGAAGGACCTGCTATGGCTTCAGTTTAAGACTTGACCCTTTCCTCTTGAGAGTGAATCAACACTTCCTGCATTTCCTCACTTTCTCTTGAATCCCTATTCACTTCTTTGAGGGATCTTTGTGTTTGTGGATGAAGCTGTGGGGAGGGGCAGTGTTTCAGGTGGGCTATGAGCAGACAGCTTGTTTACGCATTCTAAGAGAAGAAAGGGGCAAAAGTTCATGCTGGCAGACAATCTGGTATCGGATATCAGGCCTGTCTGAGAAAACACTTCAGCGTTTGGTCTTTGGCTGTTACATCTGCAGCAGGCACATAACATTATTCCTTCATAACCACTTATTTTTGCTCACCTTTCATTTCATGGCACATGTTGATAGAAGAAATACAAGGGTCTTTCCTTCTACAGTAGTCAAGCACTTGGCTGTAAAGCAGGCAGGAAGTTTGTAAGGAGGATAATAATCATCTTGCCACATCCCTCCTTTAATCAAGAATTTCCACATCCCTCCTTCTTTTGACTTTTTTTATTTCAAAATCACAGGTTCATAGGTAGAGGAAAAGAGAGGGCATGTCCCAAATCATTCTTGTTAGCTCCCAGGGGATTCCCAAACAGACGCTCAGAGAAACAGTCCTTTTACCTCTAAAGATTAGGGTCAATGAGAACTAGGTTTCTTCCTTTTTTTTGAAGGCATCATCAGTCCATAGTTCAGCAAATATGACAAAAAAGTAGATGATGTGAAGCTTTCTTTTAGTAAGCAGAGTTTAGCTAATGCAGCCTCACACTCCCTCTTTTTGCTTAGCACCCTCCAGCAGGTATGAAGGTGCCACATTAGTCATGACTCCAACTTCAGCTGGTGGCCCTGGACAAAAGCACAATGTTATTGGTCCTGGATAATGGCACAAATTGAACAAGATGGTCCTGAACTTCAGTTTTGTGATCCAAGGCAAGAGTGCTTACCTAACAAAGAACTTCATCTTAGTGACCCTAAGGTAAGCTGTCTTCAACTTGGTGGTTCTGAAGAAGACCTCAGGTCCTGTTTAACGGTCCTAGTTAGCTGTTCATCTTCAGTTGGGGTTGAAGAAAGCACAAAGCTACCTTATTGGCCCTAGAAAATGCTACAGTTTATTGTCCTCGAGCAAGGGAGACAACTCAGCTGAATTAGATCACGACATTGGTTTGGTCGTCCAAAACAAAGGCACTTAACCTACACCCTTTGATAGTAGCTTCAGTCTGGATCCAGATGAGAATGCAACTTCAGTTCATTAGACCACCAAGATTTTGTTGAGATCTTTTGCACATGTTCATTAACCTCAGTGGTCTAAGGCAAGGGCACTGACCTTAGTGATGCTAAGAAATGATCCTAAGGTAAATTCTTGACCCTAGCTGGAAGATACAACTTCAGATAGGTAGAGTTGATATCAACACCAATTTATTGGTTTACTGTTACTACTTTAGACCAAGTCATATCTACTTCTTTTGTTGACTCAGAATCTTTCTATAGTTTGGTCCATTTGATGCTCTCACCAAACACTGGTCTACCAAGTAAACTGTGCTTCAGTTTCTTACTGGCGAGAACAGTGCTGTGGCTCTGTGTTTATTCTCTCTATTAGGCCATTTAAGGTTTTCCAGGTGCAGTTCATTCTGGTACAAACCTGATTTCCAAACCAACACTCACAGTTTTCCTTAATTACTCAGGACAGATCACAGAGAGTAATAAGTTACAAGGAAAACTGAAAAATGGCAGTTTGGATTAATTAGCTTTTGTGCTCATT
Organism: Leptodoras praelongus; assembly: GCA_028564905.1. Classification (NCBI taxonomy): domain Eukaryota; kingdom Metazoa; phylum Chordata; class Actinopteri; order Siluriformes; family Doradidae; genus Leptodoras; species Leptodoras praelongus. The sequence continues at coordinate 15,027,012 of JAOTRJ010000020.1, forward strand.
TGCAGCACTGTTTCATGCTACTAGTTATTTGCAATTGACTGATTCTAGTCTGGCTCGGTGGGTAGCACTGTCGCCTCACAGCAAGAAAGTTCCAGGTTCGATCCCCGGGTGGAGCAGTCTGGGTCCTTTCTGTGTGGAGTCTGTATGTTTTCCCCATGTCCACGAGGATTTACTCCGGGTACTCCGGTTTCCTCCCACAGTCCAAAAACATGCATGTTAGGTTAATTGGTGTCTCTGAAGTGCCGCTAGTGTATGTGTGTGCATGGTGCCCTATCTAGGCCTGTTTCTGCCATGTGCCCTAAGCTGTCGGCTAGGCACCAGCTCTCCCATGACCCTGAATAGAAATAAGCGGTTAAGATAACGGATGGATGGATAGGCTATGAGCCCCAAGCTCGTTTGTGCATTTTAAGATTTGCCAGTACCCTGTGGTTTTGAATAAAGACTGTGTCCTAGTGGTTAATGCATCAGCACAACAAAAAGAATGTGAATTTTGGTGATTTTTGCACATCATCATGTAATGGTGAATGACAAAGTCACCACATTCTCACTGAAATCAATGTCAAATGCCCAAAGACGTTTTCATAAACGTTGCCTTCTGCTGCAACCACAAAACGAATGCATATTTTAAAGAAAACCTGGTGCAAGTACAAACCAGTCTGGACTCAGATATGAAATATATACTTTATTATGACCATATATATTTTTTTTAGTATCAATACAAAGTATATTGGATTTAGTGACAGTTTCATCATATTAAGGCTGTCCAATGAGTTGAAACAAACAAAAACACAAAATAGGCATTCATACAATTTTTCCGAGATGAAATTGAGACAAATTAAGGAATGTTTTCACAATGACTCAAGCAGCTCACACTGTACATTAAATCCAGTACCTTTCCCCTCCCCCCCATGTGTATGAGTGAATCATTAATAATTGACCTAGGATCAGTTTTAAATTCATCCTCTGTAGAATAGAGGACAACTCAAAATAAAAAAAAACTGATCACAGATCAGCGCTTTAAGCCGCCTCTGTATAAACAACAAAACGGTACGCTGTTATTTTACTGGCAAAAGATACTGGAGAAATTCTGTAAAATCTGTTGAGTGTGCAAATAGAAAAAAAAAAAGGAAATTTGCATTTTGCCAGCAAAATAATGCCACAGAACAACAATAGGTTCCGGCTCACAGTTTTACAGGAATGAGAAAAAGCGATGAGGCCGGCATTCACATTGTGGTACAACAAAACCGGTTTGAAACGAGCTAAATCGTGCTACACGGTTACGTTGTGTTTGAGCAAATCAACTGATCCTGAAATCCATTTCGCTCCGATTCGCCGTGAAAGCAACCTCTGAAACATTAATAACATGAACATTGACCTTTCTGCTCTGACCTTGCATTGAGGACAACATGATATTCTCGTACGTCTTTTACACGCTGTTCCTTTTCATTTTAGCATCGACAAATGAAGTTCACAAAGACGAATTCACAACTGTGTGAGCAGCTGCCAAACAGAAATACACAAACCATGTGAGTGCCATTAAAATAATCTCTATTTACACACATAAATACAGATGAATGAAGCAGACATGTATTCCAGACTGTAAAGCTTTTGACCATGCAGTGTTCAAGAAACTAGTGCGTACACGTCTTCTTATTCTTCTCATTCCTAACTTACATATGAACTCGCTTCAATTTGTCCTGCACATGCAAATGAGTAAAAAAAAAAAATCATCTTATTTATACACTTATATTTAAACCCGAATGCTACAAGGCAGCTGAGAAACATTTAATATACACACAGAAACGTAAGCTGTCCAAAAATATAGCATACTCCGATCATATTTACACTTGTATCTGATAAATACTGACAAAACTGTTTTCCTGGACTGTGGAGAAAATGCGTTCCACGCGTACCTGTCGTTAGCAAACACACGACCAGCTGTGTTTATTATCCCAACGCGGTGTAGGATTCAAAAATAATTAGCTGAGTGGAGAAAAATGAACAGGCTTCAATTACAGCTCAGTTAGTCTCTAATAGGTTCTATTATTTTAAGGTACTTTTAAATAATATTAGCAAAACTAGCATTTATTAGCATTCCGGTAGCGTGACGCACTTCCGTTAAATATAAAATAAAGTAAAGCAAACTACAGTCATAAATCTACGGAATAACAAGAAATATGATATTCAGAGTGAGCATACTGATGACGCCGCAGCAATACTTCTGCTCGAGAACTCCTGGTGGCTCCTGGTTTGATTTACATAATAACCGCTAGTCTAACATTCGCTAATTTGCATGTTAGCATGCCTACTGGTTAATCAAATGTTTGTTAGCTTGATTTATATCAGGGGTGTCAAACTCAATCCGCCACGGGGCCGGTGTGGGTTCAGGGTTTCCTTCTAACCGAGCAGGAGCCACACCTCATTCCGCCTGTTGTTAATCAATGGAGCTAATCAATGGATCTTGACTTTCAGTAGTGTGGGGCTTCTGCTTGCCCTTTGTGGATCGACTTTGACACCCCTGATTTCCATCCTAGAGCTAGTTCTGGACACATGTTCCTAAAGTTAGCTAAATTCGCCAAGCTTGCATTTACATAGCCGGCATATTCTGGTCATAGTTTAATGTAGGCCCCGTACTGTGGTGGGGAACCTGAAATTTCTAGGATGTTTTGGGAATTGGATTTTGAGATTTTGGAATTTCAGGGTGGTATTTATTTATTAGGGGTTGTAAACAGTGGTTGCATTCATGACAGGAGGTTAGTATTTCATTCTCATCAACAGGGGGATTTAGTATCTCCAATTTGTATGTTTTTTAACTGTGGGTGGAAACCAGAGCCCCCAGATGAAACCCACACAGCCACAGGGAGAGGAACACAGCTGCCCTGCATGGGAATCGAACCGGGGATCTTCTCTCTGCATTTCTGGCAGGTATAATGTTTACAATGTTTACAGATCCTAAATAATGTTAGCTAAAAGACCATTTCAGGAATTCAAGGGGTGTTTAGAGATTAGGGATTTCAGGATGTAGGTAGCTTTTGAAGAGCATTCAGTTTATGGATGATTTTAGTATTTTGGGGTGTTTATGGTTAAGCATATGGAATATTAGTATGTTTAAGTTTTAGCGCAAGGCTCTACTCATCTAACTGTATGTCATGCTTGTATCAGTGACCTGAATCCCTGGCTCCGCCTCTAAAACCTGGCTTTACATCTTTACATATAAGTGCACTGGTTTACATTATTTTTTCTGTACCTTGATAAAAAGAATACAATTCTCCACAGCCTTAAGTACCACCTTTCTACAATTAAGGCACCTGGCTCACCCCTCAGGGCTCAATGGCTTCTTCTAATAAGAAGAAAACAATGACAGCGGCAACGAGAACAAATGTAACAAAGCAAACCAGATGACGAGGAACCCGAGAAGAACCCTCGTCAGATAAGGAATGTCAGATAAGAAACTCGGTACTGAGTGCGAGTTGAAGAATCATGAAGACTCATCACGGAGACATCAAAAGCCAAAACCTGATGTAGCGTGATGTTTCAGTAGCCGATGTTGAGCTTGTTCTTGTTCAGCTCCCGTTCCAGGTTGCCTATGAGCGTGTCGATGCTCTCCTGAAGATCTCGCAGGTTCACCCTGTTGCTCAGAACCGGGCTGATCTCCTGGATCTTCATGAACGCCTGATATGTATGTTCTTTGTCTTGGCGCTCTTCTCGCTCCGCTAGCATCCGACGTTCGTACGGCGTTAGCACTGGTGTGTCCTCGGTTTCCTGATGTTCTCCTACAATAACATGTTCCTGAACGTCACCCTTTTGCTCCTTCTCCACTTCGATGTGTACGTCTTTTACACTTTCTAGCATTTCCTCATCCCCTGCATCTTCCCCTTGTTCTTTGTCCTTGCCCTCGTCCTTCTCCTCTTCACTCGGCACGTCGGCGTAGTCAGCTTCCTCTTCCTCCCCGGGGCACATCTGATGAAGGTACGTCTCCTTGCAGTCGCTCCAGTCCCCGGCGTAGCGGTTGCTTGGACTGTCCAGGCGTCCAGGGCGAGGACGCAGAACTCCCGCTAGCCCTGCGTCGCTCAGGTTTAACACCTGAGGCCGCTCTTTTCTTCTCCTCACTGGGGCAGGGGGATCCTGGGCAGGAGTCGAGGGTTTGCTCTGGACAGCCGCAACTGAAACAACGACAAGAAAAAAATGGAAATTTAGGAGACATGGCGCCAGAACAAATGAGCAAACAAGCTTGAAGAGGATTTGCTAGCAGGCAGTAATACAGCATGCTAGTACAGCAGTGAACTGAACATCATTTGGGGACATACACACACAATGTAAACAAACAAGCACACAAAAATCTACACATTTCAGTTATTATCCAAACAAGCTAATGCTAGTTAAACAAGCTAGTTAAAAACAAAAAAAGCGCTCTTTTTTCACTTTATGGTCACTGCTTTAACAGACCCACAGGATTAGATTTTTATTTTATGAAGCCTCTGTGAGGTGAAAAGGCTGAGATAAAAGGACAAGCTAACAGGGTATTGTGGTATTATCTCTGACCTAGCGTATGGGATATTGAGCTAGCATTGAAAGCTACATGAAGTACAGGATACACATATTCTTCTACTTTCCCTATGCTAAAGAAAAAGCTCAAAGCTCATCAGTCCAAACCATTTCCCTTCATGTTACCTGCCTGGCTCAGCTCGCGCGTCCAAGCTAACCTATCCACTCACTTTAGCTGCTGCCTACACGAGATGCCCATGACGCAAAACACACAAAAACAAGTAGCATAAATGTTAAAACGGCTACAATTTACCGCCAACAAACAAAAACACAATTGAAACAACATTAATGTATTAATGCTAGGGTTGTTCCTGCCTTGCGCCTTAAGCTGCCGGCTAGGCACCAGCTCTCACGTGACCCTGAACAGGTATAAGCGGTTAAGATATCGGACGGACGGATGGATTCAGTACACCAGCACCCCTGTTCTCTTTAGGCTTCATTAGAATAACTCATTTAAGTTTGGGTGAGAAAATTTTAGATGATTTTAAAGGCTAAGAATTACAAATTCACTGGTAGGCATATTAGCACTGAATATCCTTTGCAGGTTTTCTATTCCAAACACAAGGAGACTTTGTATGCTCTGTTGGTTTAGAAGGTCAATCCAGGGTTACAGAATAAACTAAACACACACACACACACACACAAATGGCTGTGGCCCTGAAAGGCTAAAAATACCCTCGCACCAACACTCTGGCCTCTCCTATGTTTTCTTTTTCTTCCCTTCACCGTCGTCCATTTTGTGATAAGCAACCCCAGACTGTCCACTTCCACTTTAGCCTTCAAACCTACAAAATTATACACCTAGAACTGTAAGCTGCTTCACCACCACCCAGTGTGTGTTTCTGCAGAAACGTGCCTGCTGCGAGGAGGATTTCAGTAAGGCGCAAGTGCCTTAGGGTGAAGCGGCTAAGCGCAGGGCTAAAGGTTAGGTCAGGAATGGGTGTAATTATAGAGCCAGCTTATTGCATTTTTCCCTGCTGGAAGTGGAGCCAAGGGATGGTAACTTTATATAGTGCCTTCAGCAGCATGCAAGACAATAGAGAGAAGAACAGAAAAAAGATTCAAATTAAAGCTTGAAAGGAGCTAAACTGAGAGGCTAGCCAAAAGCGACACCGCTAACTTCACCGACCGTAACTGTTTCAGCTCTAATGCTTATTTAGGTAATGTACAAAACATTATTTATTCTAGAGTAGATGTATTACATCACCACAATTTTGCACTACCCTAGTTTAACAGTAGCTGGATACTAGTAAATAGTAAATAGTGTAACCTCGTGACAGCTAATACCGCAGCTCACAGACAGCTAGCAGATGGCGTAGCCGTTAACAAAACAGCACTCTTGCTAACTAAATCAACACCCAGCTAAATCTAGAAGATTTACAAACACTAATGATACGCAGCATTTAGACATGGTGTTTAAAGTCTATTTAGAGTTCATGCTAACACGTAATAGTCACTGAAGAAAATGGTCAGACATGTTTTTTATGAACATGTACACATTTTACTTCAGATTCTTTTTTTAATAAAGTAATCAGTGGCTAAACTATTAACACAGCTTGCAGACAACTAGTTAGCAGTTAGCAAAACGGTACTTTTGCGACCTGAATCAACACACTCGGCTAAGTCATGAGTCGCAGATGACCTTTTGTCTGTACATTACACAACATTTATAAAGACAAACGTGAGGAGGGACACTAAGAGATTTCTTAATGCCATGCTAACTTCCATGTACCAGCATTTAAGTAGACATTATCTATTCAGAATTCATGCTAACAAGTGTTAGTCAATGAGGAAAAATGGTCAGACATGTTTTTATGAGCATGCAGGCATATTTTTACTTCAGGATTTTTTTTTTTAATAAACTGCTATTGTGGCCTAATCAGTGGCTAAGCAATTACCACAGCATGCAGACAGCTAGACGCTAGTTAGCAAAAAGCTACATAAATCAACACACTCAGCTTAATCAGGATAGAACATGTATAGATGCTAAAACTAAAGAGACACACTAAGACAGACTCGCTAATGGCACGGCTAAATTCCACGTACCAGCATTTAAGAAGAGATTTTCTATTCAAAATTCATTCTAACAAGCAATAATCCCTGAGGTAAAATTGTCAGACATGTCATTTATGAGCATGTATGCACATTTTACTTCAATACGTTTTAAAATAAAGGTTGATTGTAGCCTAATCAATGGCTAACCTATTACTACAGCTGGCAGACAGCTAGCCACTAGTTAGCAGTTAGCAAAATGGAACTTTTGCTACCTAAATCAATACACCCAGCTAAGTCAAGATACACAGATGACGTTTGGCTACATATTACATTACTAACTAAACTTAGCTAGATTTGTTACATTACACAATCAGGCCAACGTTACATTCGTAAACCAAACACATGGTTGAAACCATTTAAATGTGCAGTGCATCATGGGAAACTCCGAAGACTATTATAAAGAAAGATCTAGAAAGACGTGCACAAAGAATGATAGGATAATATTTACCGTTTTCACACTAAATCAGCAACACGTATCCGTGATTTCAGCAGCAAGTGACACTGAGTGAACTGAGATTTTCTTCGAATTATGTATGACAAATATAAACTACTTGCTTCAATGATAATTTTATTGCTTGCGGTGACCCCTCACAACTTTAATCTCAGTAAAGGTTGGAAGCAAGGAAGGAAGTAGCAGAGGTCACCGTTGCTTCTGGTCATTTTCAGCTACTACTAGCTAACAGAGCTAGCAGTTATCTTGTATTGTTCATCTAATCTAATGAAGCTAGCATGAAGCTGGGCACGTAAACAGGTAAAACATTTTTAAATACTTTTCAAACAAAATTTGTGGGATGTTAATGGTACATAGGAGCTCTAGAGTGCATGTTTTTCCCTACAAGGTGCAAACTAGAAGTGATGTATATTCCTTTAATCAAAAAGATCGCATTCTAGGAATTCTTCTACCATGATGCTGGGAAGCCTACACTGATTTAGCCTCACAGCTGGAATGCATCGCTCTGCTGACAGGCTTTGTCATAGCTCCCGTTCTCAAAAGTATCAATCACAGATTAGCAGCAATCCCGAGGGCATGCAGATGTTTCTCGCCACAGCGGTTGAGCCGCAGCTCTTCAAGATAAATGCTGCCCTAGGGGTACGGGATTCCTCGTGTGGTCTCAGATGTCCAGGGTTTCGGTTTACTTTACATTTCCCTCCGCCTCTCGCTCCCTCTCTCTCTCTCACCCACATGCCGATGGAGAAGGTTAGCATGGCTGTTTGATCTCCCATATGGAAACAGATCTGTTTGCACTATGTTTAGGAACTGGAGGAACCAAGGGGTGTATCAAAGAGGCTTCAAAAGGGACAAGCCGCTACGAACCACAGAGATGAAACTATCGCCGATATTTTGGTAGTTCTATGTTTTATACATAAGGAATAAAACATTCAGTGTGCTGTGCTGATATGATTTACTGTTAGCCTGTTTTCTTGTAACAGCATGCCCTGGGATGCTTTATTTCTCTTATACCACAGCAATTTGCAACAGTTAATGCCTTTTTTTTTTTGTTTATAAAAAATGATGGATACTTATTTTACGTTTAGAGTTAAAGTTCATATGAAAAAATAAGATGTCGGCAAACCACAAAGAAAAGTACACTCCTCTGTCCTGAAGAGTTCGCAAAACTGAATGTTACAGCTTCACCTCTGACACTGAAGACTCCTTCCTTAAATGTCAAATGAACATCTCCTTAGAGCAGACTATAGGATTTTAAAGCTGTTACTACAGAAACGATATTGATAAGGTGAATGATGGGGTCTTAGAACAAGCAGCTGCTGTTACGGAAAATTCATCAACACCTTCTGACCAATCAGAATCCAGCAAACTTTCACAGTTCTACCCCACTTGTAGGCAAGTAGCCGTGTTTTGTGTGAGTGACATTATCTTATGTAGTTTTAAAGTCGCTGGAGGCACACCATCATCTAAACCAGTACATCATTTCAGGATTCCTATAAGGGTGTGTTCGCTTCGATTAAAATGAACCCTGGTGCAATTGCTCTGTTAGTGTGATTTGTAAGAGTAAGTGAGAATGCTTCCTTTCAAACTCTTGTACGCACTAAATACATGGACTGAGACCGACTGAGCAGGTGGTGAATTCTGGTGCGGCTCGTTTGGCGTATGAGCGCAATATGAACCAAAGGCATCTAAAAAACCAAACACAGGACGTGATGTCACAAGATGCGACACTAAACCTGCCGTCAGAGAACAGAGTGCATTGCAGTGTACCATCTTTGGTATGTGCGTCAGAGGAATTTCTTGCACTGTTTTGACTCCTTTATCCATTTTACCACCTCTTGCTCCGTTTCCATTTGGCACAAAAATACCACCAGGTATACACAACCGCGATAAGCGCTCTAAGCCCAGCGCTGTGTGTTGTTCTGATGACTATAAAATGTAACATTGCATCTTTTTCTTGTTTGGTTTGGACCAAGAGAACCGAACTACAAGTATAAACACATGCTGTATGTATCTACATCTCAGTGCATGTATGTGTATGTACTGTATGTTTGAGAGTGTGTGTGTGTGTGTGTATGTTCTTACTTGGCCATAGCTGCAGCAGATAGTGCAGAACCTCAATGTGCTTTTTAAAGTGCAGAGCGCTGGCTAACTCCTCTGAGTCCATGAACACCCGGTTAGCAAGGCCGGAAGCGTCCTGTCTCTGACTGAGCAGCACAGGTCCAAAACACACAGCTAGGTTCTGACACGTCATCTTGTTCACCTCGTGATGGGATGCAACGCGCTTGAGGTGGTCCAGAAGTTTCCTCAGAGTCATCTAGAAAAAGGAAAGATGAGTCAGAGTGAGTCTCAAAGGTTGTCTACTTGCTTTGTTAATCAGCGGCATTCTGAACAGCCTGCTGACTAGTTTGTTAGAGCTGTAGAACCCTGAAGAGATCTTTAGTTGTCTTTCTGAGGAA
>JAOTRJ010000020.1:15038015-15054771 GCA_028564905.1 Leptodoras praelongus
ACAAAGCCTCAAAGGGATCTCAAAGGTATCAGTCAGGAGAAGGATACAAAAATATTTCTAAGGTATATTAGATATACCCTGGAACACAGTGAAGAGGGTCATCAAGAAGTGGATGGCAAACCAGTGACAATACCAAGAACTGGACGTCCCTCCACAATTGATGAAAACACAAGAAGAAAACTGGTCCGGTAGGCTGCCAGCAACATTAAAGAGCCCTACAGCAGCAATAAAGCAGATTTCCAGGAATTTCTGAAAAGTACTCATTGTGTACTACATGTTACAACAATTTTTCATAAGTATTCTTCATAAGTCTGGGCTTTGGTGTAGGGGGGTAAGATGGAGGACTTTTCTTACAAAGAAAAACATCCAAATCTGGTTATAATTAAAAACAATAACCTCCATCAAGTCTGCCAAAAGCAAGGTTGAACATTTTGGCCATAATTCTAAAAGGTATGTTTGATGCAAAAACAACACTGCACATCACAAAAAGCACCCCATACCCACAGTAGAAGCATGGTGGTGGCAGCATTATGCTTTGAGATGCATTTTTCTTCAGCTGGAACTGGACATTTAGTTAAGGTGGAGGGACTGTTACAAATATTAGACAAACTCTCAGGCCTCTGCTAAAAGCTGAAAATGAAGAGGATTTTTCTTTCAGCATGACAATGACCTGAAGCAGACCTCTACATCAACAAAGCAATGGCTTCACCAAAAGAAGATCAAAGGTTTGGAATGGTCCAGGCAGAGCCCAGACCTGAATCCAACTGAAAATCTGTGATGTGACCTAAAGAGGGCTGAGCACAAGAGATGCCCTCACAGTTGGACAGATTTGGAGTGCTTTTGGAAGTCAATATGTGCCATGCTGAATGCTATCATAAAATCAACACAGTTTAACATTTGTTTAAGGGTGTGCATATTTATGAAACCACGCTATATGTTTTTTCTTTTTATCCTCCTAAAACATTTTGTTTTTCAGTTGAATTATACAGATTATAGGTCAAACTAAAGGTGGAAAAGATTCTGAAATTATTCATCTTGGTCTCATTTTGTACATCACAAAAACTTCTTTTTACAGGGGTGTGTAGACTTTTTATATCCCCTGCATAATAATTTTCCATTATAAGAATATTCTATTGAGATCAATTACATAAAATACAATAATGTTATGGATTGTTTTATTTCTTTTAAAAGCACAACACTTGAAACCAAATAAATTAAAAGCCCTATTGCAACGAATCACCTTCCTTAAGGGGGTGCAAACTTTTGCACTTAGTTATACTCAACATTTTAGATTTACAGAGATTTTTACACATACAGTCATCAGAGCTTCTGCACTGAAGTATAATTTAATAAATGCTGCAGGAAATGAGCAAAACAAATCAGCGGAGGTGTTTATCACGGCTCTTTGGATACAGCTGCAGCTGCACGAAACGTGTCGGGGTTGGAAATGCCGAGTGTGTGCATGCAGACGCAGCAGAACCAGAGCGTGTGCCTCGAGGACATGCTGAGATACCTGACAAATTACAGCGAGGATAATCTCCTAAAGCAGAGCCATTATTCAGCATCCGCTCCCCTCCCCTCCCCCGCCTTCCTCTCCCAGAGCCCAGACTTGGCAGCTGTAGGGAAACTCATTGTTGTGGTGACTTGTGAGAGACACTGGAATTCGTCCCAGGATGGTGAGAGCGAGTTTTCACACCTTCGCGTTCAGTCTCACAGTGAGCGACTTTAGAAAAGCAGAGCCAGATGGAAAAGCAACACTGCTAATAGTGAGATTCGATCCGAGACCTGGACGCTTACGCTAACCCAGGGCTTCTGAAGCTTCCTGAGGAGGGTAATCAGTTCTGCAAGAGTGAAAACGAGACCGATAAATAGGGTCTGAAGAGACTCGGGACTTTATTTGATCAGGCCACCTGGCAGGGAGGGAGCTATGTGCTAACGAATACGCTTGGCTAGCGCTGCCTCTGATTAGCAGACTTCAAAAAAGTAGAGCTAATTCAGTCAGAGTTCACCTCCGACTCAAGAAGGGTACAACTAGAAATAGTATTTCACACGCACACACACACACTTAAATCTTTTAGATGTGTGGACTCTGTGTTCTGGTTTTGCTCAGCAAAACAGTGATTCATAAATCAAATCAGATTAGAAATTAGCCAGGATTAGCCTGCTGCTCTGGCCACAAACACACACACATGCACACATATGCACGCATACACACATAGACCTCTTTAAAGTTCATAGTGCTCATAGCACTTAGGAAAACATCTGACTGCTAATCAAGGTACTTAAGTCATTAGCTAAAAAAACATGAAACTACACACTGAAGTACCAGAAAAACGGGTACAGCAGTTAATACTTGGTAGGTCCCCCACAGGATCTTGGGAGGGAACGTTGCACAGTCCTCATGCTGATGTTTGTCGAGGCCCTAGCACTGAATTCCAATGCAGGCTAACTGCAGGTCACTTAGCATTAGCAGGCCATTGTTTTTTCTCTTTCTTTTCGCTGTGACATGTGTGTGACATGTCCTGCCTCTCAATCAGCCTTGATCGGACACTTTTAGACACGTCCTTTGACAAACACACGCTTGTACAATCCTGATAACTCAAAGCTCTGTGTGTGTGTGCGTGTGTTTCTCCATTAAGAGAAGGTCAATGATTAACGCACTATGACTAGGCTGCTCTCTGCTGTGTTTGAACAATTTCTAATACCCTTCCCCCTGCTACACTCACACTCACACACACACACACACACACACACACACAGCTTATAAGGACAAGGTCATGACTGTTGAGAACACAGGTGGCAGTTCATCTTGCAGGTGCGAGAAGTGTGTTCACAGTTTGACCGTTCACAGTTCTCTCACACACACACACACACACACACACACACACATACTTGCCCCTGACTTTTGGCATGACCCCCCCCCCTTCTCTCTCTCTTTCTGGCTTTGTCTGTTAGCACTTTGCTAATCCAGCAGGCGTTAGTCAAATACCATCTGTGTGTGTTCACACACAAAGGGGCCACTTGTTAATGACTTTTTGTGTCTTTGCAGGACACACACAAACACACACACACTCGCATAGAGGGCAACATATGGAAGACAGGATTCAGAGCCACAGATTGTCATTTCAAGTGTGTGTGTGTGTGTGTGTGTGTGTTTGTGTGTGTGTGTGTGTGTGTGTGTTTGTGCCGACATGGCAGGTCCCCACTTATTCACCCCATTCTGTATTGTTTGCCACTTGAACCTTCACTACATCAGGTACTTTTCCACCTAAAGATTTCTGGAACAACACGGTTGCTGTTGTCTCCTCTCCTCTCCGAGCAAAAACAAAAACTGGAGCGTGTTAAAAACAAATCAAACTGAGCGACACTGATGAGAAGACCAAGCTGATGGTGTTCACACACTGTTCAGGCTGAAGTTCACATTTCCTGTGATTTGGCAGAAGATTTCAAGCACAGACAACCAAACTTTCAACCTGGGAAATACTCTGTATGTGTGTGTGTGCATGTGCATGCTTGCATGTGAGCGTGCATGTCCTCACGTATACAAACGCCCGTTAACCAATAACCGATGAGATGGCTCTAGAAAGTGTGCCAGACATGTTTTACTTTCTTTTATTCACTGTGTGTGTGATTGAGAGACAGAGACAATGTGTGATACAATGAAATAGAAACAGTGCTGGGTGCTCAGCTTGTGAGCTCAGGCTTGAACTTTGACATTTGGTTAATCTTTTCAAAAATAGCCATGCGGTGCAAGTGTGAGTGTGTGTGTGTGTGTGTGTAAGAGAAAGATATCCTGCGTCATTTAATAACCCAAATGTAGGACAACTTGTACTACCCTTTCAGGCCACACACACACACACACACACACACACACAAAATAATGAAACATTCACTGGAATGTGTCAGCTGTTGGGGGTCACTCAGGGATCGAATGGTGGGATGACAGAATTACCAGACAGAAATCACCACCCACCCACACACACAAATGCTAAATTCCTTTCAGACACATGCTACACATATGTTGCTTGAACTGATTGTGTGTGTTACCTGTGATGACGTTGATGTCAGGGTAGTTGCTCTCCGACAGCTCTATAGCATGGCTGTCTCTCTCAAATGCCTCCCTCAGCTCCTTCTTGACAGCAGCCGAGCCACACAAGCGATACAGTCCCACCACCTGAACAAACACACACACAAACACTCGTTTTCTAACTTACTAGGAAATAATGTGAAAAAAGTTCCAGCAAAAAGTGCATCCAGTCAGCTGCTCAGGTGCTTGAAGCACATTACAATGTGAAAGATGCATTGTGTGTGTGTGTGTATGTGTGTGTGAGAAAGAGAAAGAGCGTGTTCATGTCTATAATGAATAGTTACTTGTTTTTTTTTTTTACACATTCACTAAATAAGAAAACATAATCTCTTGGATATACTAGACAATATCACATTATCCACATCACAGAGTGAGAAACAGGACAGACACTCGTGTAGACAAGGTTTTTTTTTACGAGCCACTGTAGGCCACAGCAAAGTGAGCAGTGCTGCACCGCTATCGTTTTTGCTCTGTTTGCCCAAACATTTGTGTAATGCTACACTGATTACAGGACGTCAGCTATTGTATCTTCTTCATTGTTGTGGTGTTCATTGTTGAATAGCAGTAAAACAAGTAAACCTTCATTAAACACATGAACTCTCTCTCTCTCTCTCTCAGACACAAACACACACAGTGCCTGTTTCCCATAATAACAGTAAACTTTAACAACAAAGTAGCAACAAAGTGTAGGTCTGTTCTGTCTTTAGGCGCTTTCACACCACAGGAACTTTTTCATAGTTCTTGGAACTGTGTGAACCCTTTCTCGCGTGTTCGTACAGCAGGAATTGGGGACGATTGTCGTTCTTAGAACACTGTGTATAGGGACTTCTCTAGCTCCTTCTTTTCTGCACGCATAGGGATCCTGAGTGACGCAAGTATGCCTAGATTGGTCCTGGCACACATATCTGTTGCCCGCAGCCACCATTTTTAAATATACTCGTGCACACCGGTAGCCGTTTAAACATAATCTCTTGCAGAATATAGGGAAAAAAGCACAACAGACAAATGGAGCGACGGTGTATCCAGATTTACTGAGTCTGTACGTGACGGAGGAGGTACACAGAGATGTCGAGTCGTCTAGGTGAAATAAAAAAAAAAATTCCCTAGCACTTAATCTCAACTTGCTACGTTAGACATTAAAGCAGTGTTGTGAAAAAAACTCAAAAAGCTTAAATAAGATTATAAAAAGTTCATTTTTAAATATAATCTGTTGTAATTGGTAATGTAAATAAAAGTTTGCAAGGAGATATTGTTTGCTATACTTCTTTTTGCATGCTACCACACACAAATAGTAAATATTTGTAAACCTTTTCATTTCTGTGTCAGAGGCATCCCGCAAAAGAATCTGAAATATTATCAATGTTATTTGATAATCAATGTTTTTTTTTAATTGGGCTTTGCACAGTTTACAGTATATAAAAGTAATGCTCCCTATGAAGCGTTTACCGATTTGGTTTACTACACCCAATGAAACACAACAAATAACTATAGTTTCAAACACTTTGCAAGTAAGTGTTACCATTAGGGGACACAATGCGAATCATCCTGCTTTCTCATATCTGTGTTACAGTAAATTAGTTCTTAGCCACATGATAAGATGATTTATCAGGCCGCACACACTCCAACAGCTCTGTTTGAGAGCAGCATGGAGAGATGAGAGTTTATATCGGGTTTTTTTTTCAATGCACGCTTTAAACAACGGACATTTGAAACATGCACACAGCTCCGATCACAACATCATTAATTACTGTTATTGTGTATGTCGCTCTGAACATCACATCACTTTATCTTTCCTATTTGCAATGCGATTGCACACCAAAAACAGCCCTGGAACGACAGCAGTTCTCAGGGGAGCTCCACGGGGGGGCAGTTCCCCCAAGACCTTAGAACCGTTTGGTGCGAAAACGCCTTTTTTTTAGCCTACCATTTGGCTGCACTGTGTAAAAAAATATTGCAGTCTGCAGTTTCAGGATTGGATGCATTTCTACGAACTTCAAGCACACGAGTGGTTGAGCTGAAAGTTTGCTCACTGGATTTGTTTGTTACCGTCACATTTTTTCCACATTTAATTCACATACACTAATCCCAGAAATTAAAGACATTAAGCAATAGTTAGCAAAGATTCTCAGAATTACGAAGATTAATTAATTCAATAAATATATTCATAAAGGCACCGAAAAGATTAAATAAATTCTCCAGCTAACTTAGCTATTACAAATCATATAAAACGTTCAGAGGTTGTACTAAAATGATTTTAATTCCAACTTGTTCATGACAGAAACAGAAATGAAGGAAAATCATTTCTGTGACAACTTCCTCTCGGCCGTCTGCTAACGGTGGTGCCCGGTGTGGGGGAGGGGCGGCTGTGGATGTGTAAATGTGTGTCATTGTTAAGTAAAGCAGAGGCACTCTTAATGGTGAATTCCGAAAAACTCCACTTCCTGAGAAACAATGGGCTGTTTGCAAGACAACCAGCTACACTGTGTCACACAATTTCATTTCACTAGGAAATCCAGCTTCATTTATTAGCACACATGCTAATTATCTGTATTTGCACAACCAAAGCACAGCACCTCAGTGGAGTGAGTGTCCTACAAATCACCTCAGCGGTAAATTTCTACTCAACACTGTGGTCCTTCACACCTATTGGTAAAATCAACCCTACTCTTATAGATTCAGCTAATAAACTGGACAGTTATGAAGTCAGATTGAAGGGAAGTGCTGGCAAACAGCTATGTTAAAATTATTCTCAGAGTATGCTGAGGAAACAAAGTTCCACTGTTCTGCTGTGACGTTTTACTCTTGTCCACGTCACCTTCACAGTCGTCTCTGAAGGCAGTGGAACATGAATCAGGACCCCAGTTTTTTTTCTTGCCTTCTATTTAGGCTGGAAAATCACCCACTGATTCAGGATCACCTTAAACCTGGGATAGAAGGAGGGAGTTTAGGGAGAAAAACTTCCTGTGCTGTAGCTATAGCACCACTGTGCACAAAAGAGTGTGTGTGTGTGAGCTGCATGTGTTTAAGTTAGACAGACAGAGTAGAAGAGATGAATGGCTAAAGGCCTGGCATGGAGCCTGGGTACACAAGCCTTACAGAGACCTTACATATCTGTGTGTGTCTGTGTATGTGTGTGTGTGTGTGTAGCAGGGGGTGGTGTGGGTTTACTCCTGACCGGTGCCAGTGACACTTTCACTGCACTCTAAACTCTATAAACACACTGCTACTTAACAATCCGTCACAGCTTCAATTCTCTCTAATCAAATAAAAGGCTAGACTGTAATATACTCTAGCCGTACAGAGAATGCCACTGTGACAAGAATTAGCATAGAATGACATGTTTGCGCACTACAGGATGAAATCATTTTTCAGAGACATATTGCAAGCCAATTGTGCATTTCTTCATAATATGACAACAATTCCTGTTTAACAACTTTATTTGGATGCTAGGACTGTTTTTGACCAAAACATCTCACTCCTGAAGAAGATCACTTGCTTTTTTTTTTTTGGTTCAGGGTTCTCCTATCCTTTAACATTCAACAGAACTAACCTTTTCACCACATGCACGTTATTTGTGTTTGGTCAAACACTATCTTATCTATCTTATGACATACATCGCTTCCCTGTAGTAACATAGAGGCAACTTCCCCATACATCATGCTCACCTGGCATCCTCTCCTCTCAATCTCGCTAATGCACTTCTCGATGATGAGTGGCACCATGAGCCCGGTGGCCTCCCGCTCCACCACTCGTGCCGCATCCACTCCAAAAACCTCCCTCTCTCGTTCTTTCTCCACCTCGTTCCCCTCAGTCAAGCTCTGGTGCCTTTCTGTCAGTCCCAGTTTGACGTAGATGACGCCGCGTGGCTCGAGGCGCACGGCCAGCCGGTGCATACGGATGGCATTTGGTGTCCTGAAGAGCGCCGCCAGTGCAACGGCTCCATGGCAGCAAACTCGCTGCCTGGTCGGCGCTGTCGTTGCCTCACAACCGAAGAGAACAAGGCGGAGCCGCTGAGCTTCTTCCAGCTCCAGCTGAAAGGTGTGGTCCATGGCGAGGAAGTCGGCGCGGCAGGGGAGCAGCGCAGTGCGTGCTCGCTTTGCTTCGTCAACTTGAATAGCGCAGTAGATGTGGCGCGATTCGTCACTCCGTGGTGTCTTTAGACCCTCAGCACCGCACAGGTGCACACTCAGCAGGCCTGAGACAGGAGCTGACGATGTGCACTTTGCCTGTTCTGGCAAGCTGTAAGGACGGAAAGAAGCCATATCAGCCAGTTTGGAGACACCAGAATTCGAAAATGAATCTTTCTCCTGCATTTTCTGCTGAGATTTAGAAGACGAGCCGTGTTTAGCAGATTTGGCGACTAGTTCCGGTGAGTCCCCGTCACTCAGGTACCCGCCCTTAATAGCCGATTTAGGAGCTCCTAAGCCACTGTTCTTTTTCTGTTGCTGTGTGCACACACTGCTGTCCAAGTGATACCGCCAGATCACGTTGCCACTGGTGGACGCTGTGGACACGCCCCCTGAGCCCAGATCAGCTGGACCATTAGCTCTCAGGAGGTTGTTCCTGGGTTCTGTCTGTCCATGAGTTGGGTTCCCTTTAACGCTGAGCTTCCTGCTGAGCTCGGGCAGCTTTTTCATCTTTATTGAGAGTTTGCGAACAGTGCGTGGAGATTTGATGCGCTCTGGGAACGACCAGTTGATTGAGCAGCTCTTCTTAGCCGGGTTCGGACTGGAGGAGGGAGAGAAGCCCGAGACGTTTTGCTCGGGGGATTCTGGAAAAAAAACACGGACAGCAAAATAGAAGAATCAAACAACAATATTCAAATGGATCACAAGCTGTAACTGAGATGAGGCTAAATCACCCCACCTACCTGAAAGCCTAGCAAGATTCGAAGATTAGACTGAAAATTTAGTGAGATCAAATTAGACTTTCTCCAAGGTACTGAAGTTAGTGAGCTCAGACTTAAGCTTCTGTGAGACATCTAGTAATATCTGTGAGATCTGACTGAAAGCTTTTATTACACATTTATTTTACACATTTTTTTTAAATATTAGCCTGTCACTTTCTGTGTGGTATCTTTAATGGCAGGATCACACTAAATTATCAGAGATCAGACTGACGCTCTTTCTTAGGTCAAAAAAGTTTGCAAGATCAGACTGAAGCTCTTTATTGCAATTAAAGCTCAGAGATCACACTGGAAGTACTGGTCAATTATCCAAAAAAAAGATTGTACTCATGAAGTTGGGTAGGAGAGAAACTCCAAGAAAATAAAATCTCTGCAAAGTTAATAAAGATATACTGAAACGTTAATGAGGTCAGACTGAAAAAGTCTATAAAGTTAATATGCAAGTTCATACTCCGACTGGAGCTGCAGGCATGTGCAAGGCTGCACAGATTGGCGCACACGTACGTGTGTGTGTGAGTGAGTGTGTGTCAGTACGTTATGTAACAGCTGATGAATGCCTTTGGGATAAGCTGCTTTCTATTAAAATCTGTGTGGCATGCATGATCACATTTCCTTTCAATTTTCTTCTGTCAATCCTTCCCTTCCTTCTCCTCTGTTTACATCTCTCTCTCTCACTCTTCTATCACTTTCTCTCAGCATGTTTCCAGGCTTGTGCTACAACGACTGCACTGTTTGTTTGGGTCTGATCTTGCTTGCACATAACTCTGTTCTGCTCTGCGAGTCTGAGCCGCGGTGTGAAACAAAGAAGCAATTCTGTGTGAGGAAATTGAGGGCACATACGAGAAGGAGTAGGGTGAGTTGAGAGTGAGAGAGAGAGAGAAAGACATGGTTGTCTGTATTTTAGGAAATCTGCTTTGATATACTGGCAGACACTCTTGTTTGTGAATGTGTGTGTGCGCTGCCTGCTCAGCCAAACGGGCCATTCCAACGATCCTTCACAATCATGGCCATTTTTAGCTCCAATAAAGTTAATAGTCAATAACTGGTCTTGAAGATGGAAATTGGTCAAAATAATATGTAGATATACAGTAAGTATGGAATAAAACACTTCATGTCATAGCTGTTATAGTTAAATAATCAACAATGTGGTGGTGTGTCAGAGTTACTGTTCCTGTTCCTAAAGTGTTTTACTATTAAAGTGTCTTCATTTATTAACGAACAACGGCATATTTTTTAAACCCCAATTATTTAACTGAATCCATCAATTCATTTTGTGGAACAGCTATTGTGGAACCTGTTCTCACTTATGTTATGGCATCTGTCCAAAAAAAAATATATATATATATATATCAGTTAACTGAACACTGGGGATTCAGTCAATAATGTTAAGTATAAATATCTCCTTACTTGAAGAAAACTTCACCATATCAACGATTACACGGGTTTCTTTTAAATCCCATTTACGTGGAGCTCCTGCTGCATGAGTCCCTGAGTCCCTGCATGAGTTACTATAGAAGCATTAGAACCAATGCGTTAATATAAACCAGTGCTTTACTGCTGCAGAGCCACTGCTAGTGAGTTCATCAACACCTTCTGACCACTCACAATCCAGAATTCAGCAGCACTGTGGTGTAAAAGTTCTTAAAGGATTCTAAACTAAAGTCTCCTGGGGGTTGCCTGGTTGGTGAATAAACTTCCCTTTTGCTGTTCCTGAAATGCAGTGGGAACAAAAGTACAGGAAGTCATTGAGGAACTGTGAAGTGCTCATTCAACTTCCAAAAGGTAAAAATGTGCCATAAGTTCCTGGGTTCCTGAAAAGGTTCCTGTAGTGGACACAGACCATTTGTGTGCATGCTGAGGTGCCTAAATTAGAAGGACATTTGTGCTTGGGGATTTGAAGTAAGTGTGTGTGTATGTGTATGTGTGTGTGTGTGTATGTGTAAATGGTCTTGGGTAGGCTGTAATTAGCAGTGTGATTGGTGTAATATAGTAGTATAAGCAACACTTCCTTTTTTCCACTGCAGGATATAAGCTAGCACAGTGGAGTATCACACACACACAGACACACTTACATGAGCTAAACACACAGGTACTATGTAACTTGTGTGAAAATGTATAGCAAAAACAACACTACAGAACACTATATAATATAGAATAATAACAACAACAACAAATATATAATTACTATAATAATATAATATATTTTACTAATTGATTTGGACAGTAAGAAAAAGTACCAACTCTATAGCAGGAACTAAAAAGGGTACCAGGAAGTAAGGAAGTTACTGTCAGGAAGTTGTGTGTCCCAAGTTCTTAAAAAGGTTATGGGCACATGGCCTACCTGGGACTTTGGGATTATATGCAGCAGGAACTAGAAAGGTTCCAGGTAGTAAATATTTTAAAACCAAAGTGGATTTCAGGATAGTATTTACTTCCTGGAACCAGCTTTATAGACTTGGTACTTTACTGAGTTGGTACTTTTGTAATGTTTTCTGGTGGAAACAAAAAAGGTTCCTAAAAAGCTTTGTTGAAATGCAAGCGCACAGCCTATCTGGGAATTTGGGATAGTTCCCACAAAGCCTTTTAGTTCCTGTGGCAGAATCTAATTAGTAGCATCCCAAATCTGTAGCAGAAACTAAAAAGGTTCCAGGAACCAAAATGTGTCCTTGTCCAAAATTCACAAAAAGGATTTGATGCTGGAAACACAAATATTGACCCTGTATGGGACTGTATGGGAGTGTTTCCACTGGAGGAACTGGGGAGTAGTCTCAAAAGTAGAATAACATACACATATGCAGGTACACAGATTAAAACACCACTGGCCACTCCGACATTAAAGATTTATGATGGTTCTTTAGAAGTTCCTGATCTTCTCTGTGCACATGGTGATGTAATCGGTGTAAAAATGGAGTCTGATTTCATAGAAGCAGTGGCTGGCAGTAAATACCAGGCTGGAGCGTGTAATGTGTGTATGGGATCTCCTCTTCCCTTAAATCATTCAATCATTCAGCAGGAGTAGCGCAAGAACAGTGTCCCGTTACTGTGCTCCACATAGATTGATACACACACGCACTCACACACACGCACACAGTAATAGTGGTTCTAAAGGACAGGGGTCAGGGGAGCATCTCAGTCATTGTCCTGCTTCTTCTCATGTCACCTTGCCATGTCACGGTATGTCAGCTCACATTACTCTCCGAGGGATTATAGGTAATCTCAAGTAACGAGAGAGAGAGAAAGAGAGAGAGAGACAGAGAGAGGGGGGGGGGGTTATCTTCTGTCTGCTGCTAATTAAACTGGGATGGCTACTGACTGGGACCTCATTGCGTGTATGTGTATGTGCGTGTGTATGCTGAGGAGGCCACGAGAGTCACCAGGTACTCATGTGCCATCAAGGGTGGAGCTTGAGTTAGCTACATTTGATCAAACAATCACAAACACAATCATATGACCCACAACTAGCCTTTCTATTCACTTCTTCAACTTACGATAAAATACTGGATCTAATTTCACCATAAAATAATTTAGCAATGATAGACAGCTAGCAGAGTTTATAGTTAGCCAGTTTACTAGTAACCTTAGCCACTATTAAGGACACTATCTGACATTAAGTAGATACTTGTGTTATGAGGCAAGGTTTCTAACATTAAGTTAACTAATTTGCTGCCTAATTAACCACACAGAGAACTTTAACATCCAAGCTAGATAACATAATGCTAAAAAATAAGGAGAGCAGAGCTAGCAAAAAAAAAGGCATAATTTGTACGTTTTAAACTCTTTGTCATGTCATTGTCAAGGCTGAGTTACACACATTTATAGTCCTGCTCAGCCGTAATTATAGCTTTAACTTGGCTGTTAACAAAGACACTCAGCTACTGCCACCACAACAGAGGCAGCAGGCTACACAAACTAAACAGACAGCTTAATCCTAGCGTCCCATTAGCTTCTGCGCTAGGCTATTATCTTTAAAAACATATACAGCCTGAATATTAGGTCTGTGCTAATGTCTTAGCAATACAGCAAGTTAACTATGCTAATTACTTTTCCCATAGGCAGTATCAATACCGTTACAAATGTTACAAACTTCTGATATAAACTTAGGATCATTAGTATTCAAGAATGTCACAGGAATTGTCAAGAGACCAAAGAGAAAGTAGAGAAAGTAATGCAGAGTCATGATAATACACATATCTATAGTGTAATGATAATGGCTCATTATTAGTAGTATGCTAACAGAACTGTCTTATCCTATGCTAGTTACACGGCTAAGCAGCGTAACAGTTATTAATTAGGGCTAATATGAAGTTGCACTATGCTAACTATGAGCATTAATATACCATTTATGCATTCACTACGTTGATAAAAATAGATGCAGTAATAGAGTTGGAATGGAACGCTAAAGAGCATGTTTGCATACAGTTCCACTGCTAGCATGATATAAATAAACGTATACAGCAGATGATTCAAATTCTTTCCTATAAAAAAGTGAGTGAGAGTCTAAATGGTTGTATGAAGCACCGCGATAAGATGCAAAGCTGTGAAATAGCTGAGCTTATCAGTTACTCCAGAACAGTAAAACAAACAAACACACACACACACATTTGTTTCATTATTACTGCAGCCAATTAACACTATCCCTAACCATAACCATAACACACACACGTGTTTGTTTCATTATAACTGCAGCTAATTAATGCTATCCCTAATCCTAACCATAACACACACACACACACACACACACACACACACGGCATTTGCACCCACATACACACATTCCTTAGACTGTAAGGATGTAGCCTGCTTATTTTAAGTGACTTTCAGCAAGTCAGTTTTAGTTGCTGAAGTTGAGGGGAAAAGAGTCAGTGTGAAAAGTCATGAAGAAAAAGGATGGACCGAAGAAGAAAGAGGAAAGGAAGAATAGACACCGGTACCTGTAGCTGTGGTCCGTATGGCGGGTTTCTCCTCCTGTGACCTGAACATCTGTCTGTGCACATGTTTCTGCTCGCTGGAATGACTGGCATTCAAGTTCCCAGAATCCCTGGGAGCAATAGAGGCTCCGCCCCCTTCCTCGCCACTCGGCCGTCTGGCTAATCTTGCTCCATTTTCGCTGTGATGGAGCTCGACCTCCTCATCCTCAGGAATCGGGTTGTACCAGATCTCACCCTCGTCGTCCGCGTCATTCTCCTCAGCAGGGTCGGAGACAGGGACACGTGGTGTGTGAGCGTGTGGTCGCGTGCATTTTTGTGGCTGAGTGCGAGTGCGTACTGTGTGTGGGGGGTACGCGTGGTCGTCCTCGTCAGGGAGTGGCGAGGGCCGCGCGGAGCTCTGATTCAGCCAGTTACGCTTCTTAGACACAGTGATGGAGTTTAGAGGAACTGGACGAGTGCAGGAGTCTCGGGTGTCCATTGCAGGTACTAGAAAGAGGGAAAGAGGGAGAGAGAGAAGACCATCATCACTGTTATCATCACCAACACTATCGCCAATACCATCACCGCTACCATTTATGGACTTTACAGATTACCTCAGTAACTTTACCCTTTACCTCACTATTTTCAACCTTCAGCTCACTAAGTTTTAACAAATTTTACCCATTGCCTCACTAACTTACCCTTTACTTCAATAACTTCACCCTTTATGTCACTTTTTTTCAAATTTACCTCAATAACTTTACCTCAGTAAGTTCACTATTTATGTCACAGTACATTTTTGTCTCAGCAACTGTAACCTGTATCTCAGTGATTCTACCTTTTACCTCAGTAACTTTACTTTTTCATTTTACCTCAATACCTTCAACCTTTATAGCTATAACTTTCAACTTTGGCTTAGATACTATAAAAATATAATTTTTACCTCAGTACATTTAACCTTTACCTCAGTGACCTTAATGGGTTTTCATATAAAGGTTTTGTTTTTTACAATTTGCAGCAGCACTTTTCTTTTTGAGAGCCAGCCAAAGGTCAAAACATTTATTATAGGGGCATTTGGTCCTTTCAAAGTTCCACAAACATGCATATAAACACACCCTTACACCCTTGCGTGCACACACACACACATCCCTAAATACCACTAAACCAAAGTGTTTACATATACACTGAGAAAAGTCATGAATGAAAAAGTAGAGCTTCTCTGCCTAAACAAACAGAATAAGGCAAAATAAACGCGCCTGTTGCCTGGGGCACACTAAAATAGACGCCGTTGAAGTCTATGCTTTTGTATTTTCAGATCAAGAAAGCGCAGTACATTCACAGTAAGAATGAAATAGAGTGTCTGTTTTATGATCTATGATTTATGATCACTAAAAACAGTTACAAGACACAAGCTTTGCAGATTTCACTCATAAGCAGCGGCCAATCTGAGTCCTGCTGCGACACGCTGAGCAGACTACTGTAAAGACTGTTTTGATATACGTTCCCCCGCACGTTCTCTCTCTCTTTGGTGTGCGCATGTTAATGACACCTTCTTTATTTCTGCAGGAAACACGGTCTCACGCAACCTCTTAATTACACTCTCAGCTAAATATTTTCACTTGTAGAAAAAAACGTGTGAGGGAAGCGGTGGTTTGCAGGGTAATGACTGCAGATCTGTAACAGAACATCCATGTCATTGCTGGAAAAAAACAGAACCTGAGGGACATTATGAACTGGTGAGACAACATGTCTACTTCAGCAGACAAGACTTTTAACAGGTTCTGACACCTTTCTGACTTCCCCATGACACTGCTGTTTCAAGGACAGTTCCATTACTTTATCAACTCAAGTAAAGTCTACTGGAAGAGAATTTCTATTTCCATATAAACCACAAATAAGTTGGGACGCTTTCTAAAAATGCAATAAAACTGAAATCTGTAATTTATTAATTCACTTGAGCCTAAAATTAACAGATAAACAGTTTTCAATGATGAAATTAATTCTATTTGTTAAATATAAACAAACTAAAAGAAATATGGCACACATTTAAAAAAAGGTCACACTGGGTCACATCACCTTTTCTTAATTATACATTTTAATCATTTGGGAATTGAAGATAATTAATTATAGATAATTAACTAATTGTTGCAGTTTTGTAAGTAGACTTTTTGCCCATTCTTGCTGTGCACAAGACTTGAGCTGCTCAAGAGTCAGTAGTCACTGTTGTCTGATTCTCCTCTTCATGATGCACCATACATTAACAATAGGAGACAGATCTGGACTGCAGGCAGGCCAGTCAAGCCACACTGTTCTAACTTATTGGAAATGAAGCCTGGCATTGTCCTGCTGACATTGAGTTCCTTAGAAAAGATGTCATGGCAGCAGCATAAGTCTCTCCAAAATACCAACCAGCCTCCACATCAATGGTAACACATATGCTGATCACCCATGCCATGGGCACTGATGCTCCCTCATGCCATCACAGATGCTGGTTTTTCCCTTTTTTTTTAGCTAACAGTCTGAATGGTCTTTTTCATCTTTGGCACTCAGAATCCGACATCTGTTTTTCTCAAAAACAAGCTGAAACATGGACTTGTCTGACCACATGTTTCCACTATCTTTCAGTCCATCTCAGATGGCTTTGAGCCCAGAGAACTCACCAGTATTTCTGCGCAAAATGAATATATGGCTTCCTTGTTGCATAATACAGTTTCAGGTTGCATTTCTTGCAGCAGTGGACTGTGTTAACTGGCGATTACTTTCCAAAGTACTCCTGAGCCCATGTAGTTATGTCCATCACAGTAGCATGACAGTTTCTCAAACAATACCACCTGAGTTCTTGATGGTCACACAAAT